>LVLI01000938.1:0-16714 GCA_001687465.1 Halocafeteria seosinensis
GCACAGGATGGGGGAACTAAGCCGCCACGCTCAACCGACTCCGTTGACTCGCTGGCAGGGACGAAGGCGATGCACTGGCTAGTACGGAACGGACAGCTGTACTTGACGACGTCACTCGCACCCGTCTGCGAGTAGCCAAACGTGAGTGTGTATGCGCGTTTTGAGCAGTGACGACGCTGTATCAAAAGTTCCACGCGTCACCGTTTTGGATTGCCCGGTACTTCGCGTCTTCTCACACACCTGCTCAGCGAAGTGGGGTGTCGCATAAGTACAAATCTTTGAGTATAAAGGCGTACGACGAAACTTCAGCGAATGTTGCCTTGTTTCCGGTAAGAAGTGTATTGATGGTTGGCTCTACTGTCGAATGCGCCGTTCTACTCTATCTGTACACGGCTTGCTGCGTCATGGTATCCGTGATAACTACCGGTATTGTATGCATCCTTGCTTAGCAACAGCATTGGTCACGAATATTATGGTGGGTTGAATTGAGCGATATACAATTGCAACTGCCTTGGAGCTCATTGTACAATTCCCTGCTGCATGCTATTGCGGCGGAAAATCTTCTTATGCCGGTCGCTACTGTCGAATGGCGAAATAAAGTAAGTTGTCTCAGAGACATCTACAAGAGGAACAGACTGATAAGTGGACGAACTGGCTTCATGGTTTCTTCGGTCATTGCTCTGGGTCACACAACTGCTCCTCGGATGATTTCTTCGGTCATTGTTCTGAGCCACACAACTGCTCCTCGAATGATTTTTCTCGATACTTTCGCCTTCTGCACCCTGCGGCTCTCCGATGCTATGGGTGTACCCTAGAGCTCGTTGTTGATCATGACGTTCTTGCAGCAGCGCCTCAACGGGTGAAGGCAGATTGTGAGCTGTAAACATCTGACTCCATGTGTCAAGAGGCAGTCTGGCAATCCGTCTTAGAAATGCCAACACAAGCTGTACGGAGGCGTGTAAGAGTTCTGATTGGGAAAGCGCCTTCAAGATTTGTTCTAGAAATCCTTCATTGATCCCATTTCCCTTCTCTATAGTATCTCTTACCGCCAGGATGATAAATCGCTGAGCTGGAGTAACGTCTTCAGCGTACTGCTGCTTATCGAGGTGTTCAAGTAGCTTGTTGAACCACTCTGAGCCTTCAAAGAGGCCTTTTATCTCGCGCGCTCTTGCGGATTCTGCCTCGTCACGCATAAGCTGCAGGTCATCGGCATTTCTTCTTAGAAGTCCCCTGCAGTCGCAGAGTGTAGAAAGGGATGAAAATTTGTATCGCAAGGCCCTTTCCCTGTCGGATGAGATAGAAGACAGAAGCTTTGCTAGCCGGTGATCAGAGACTGCACGAGTCACCTCAAATTGGTCTCCCAAGGACAGATTCTCGATCTTTTTCCCGTTCAGATCAGGATGTAGTCTTCCCAAGTCTACGTGCCTTAATGCTTTTCGCAGTGGTACTGATGACACAGAGCTGGTTGCTAAATCTCTTTGTTCAACGTGTGCTCTAGTACCGGTAGCCTTCAAATCAGTTGCTTGGACTTGTGGTTGGCCCTCCAGCAGATGTGAGACATTCTTCTTTTCGACTCTCTGCGGTGCTGAATCCCCCTGCTGATCTGCCTTCGATCCAGGATTCTCCGCGTCGGTAACCTGGTAGTCCTGGGTTTCATCATGCGAAGATTCCGCTACATCATCCCCATCGAACTGCAGAGAACGCAAAAACTTACGGTATGTGTTCATACCCTGTGCAGTCTTGGCGCTCAGGTTGTTTCGAGCAAAATTGTGATCACGTGGAACCTTTGGTACCTTTATCGAGTCCACCGGTTCAGTTCGCATTTGTATCCACTGTGTCATCAATTCGTCAAGTCGCTTTTGAGAATCCTCCAGATTGAAATCCTCCCAAGAATCACCAGTATCGTTGTAAGCGGTTTCGTACTCCTGTTTGTAACGCTCTTCGTGCTCGGTCGGCTCGCGCTCACTGGACTCCGATGCATTGCTTTCTGCGGGACTTCCGGTATGCTTCGCGAGATCTTGGCTGACATGAGCCATCTCAGCTGGCCTGCTCGCGCGAAGAGGGCTATGAGTTGGAAGTGCTGCAGGAGGAGCGGTAGGTTTCCTAGTGGTTAATGGTAAATACGGTTCCGGAGAAGGCGTTTGCCGCGGTAACTTGGCAGTCATCTCGTTGTAATACCCTTTTCCATCACCCGAAGCATTCGAGTGGGCTTCAGATAAGAAACTAACGGATTCCGAGTCATGGGCAGTTTCGTGCCTATCCGCTCCAACGTAACTGGCGGTGTCATCATAGGCTACTCCAACAATGGAGGTTCTCCGTGGTCGTACACCTAAACCGCGGTGGTATTCAGATTCCTGTTGAGCGCTAGACACCCTATGTGACAATGACATCTGCTTTTCTGCGGTGCTATGGTCTTCTTCAGATTCTTCCATGTATTTCTTTGCCTGTGACTCCAGCAGTTCGATTCCAATATTCTTAGAGTTCGAGTCACTCCGTGTGCCCCCCACGATCCCAAGCCCTCCACTTTCAAGGTCAGAGAAAACCCGCTCTGCAAACTCTATCGGCTCATACTGGAATTGGAGCCATCGCATGTCTGCGTACGGCAAGTTAAGATCGGCTGCAGAGATCCTCCGTGATGAAACCCCGGGCTGGCTTCCTCTAGCAGGAGTGTCAACATCCGAATCTTCTTCCTCTTTCATAGTTCCATTCTGAGGTTCGTCTTTTGCAAAGCTACCTCCCTCCACAGAAGAGTCTGTAGAAGCCCTTTCGGAAAACTCTTCGGGGACATATGCGTACGAGATCGAGTGGGCCTTGGATAACTCCCGTGTAGAATCAGTTGTTAAACAGCCCTCCTTATCGAACAACAGGGTCTTGCCAGATTTTGCTAGTCTTAGTCGTGACTCTGAGGCTTCAAGCTCCTCCTGTAACACTCCAAATGCCCCAAGCGCCTTCCGGGAGCTACTCTTTGAGGTTGCCATGGAACGAGGCGAGGTATCTTGACGGTTCATTCTCTTTCCATATTCTTGAATGACATCACCTCTCGGCTCGAACGGCAAAGGCTGCACTTCAAATCCAATTTCATGTTCGTGCAATTTCTTCCTAGAGAATCTCGGGGAAATGTTGTACTCTTCTGCAGTTTTATACGGAAGCTTCTTCCGTGAAGTACGAGGCGATCGGTTTTCCTGAGAGTATCCTTCGTCCTCCGTATCAGAAGCACTTCGGCTGGTTGGCTCCTCCTCATAGTGCTCATGGATCTTCCACACCTTTCTTGCGGTTTTCCGTGGTAAAAAACTGCGCGTCAACCGTTCGAAGTCCCGTTTACTCTTGCTTCTTTTCTTAGCATCGCCGTTGCTATCTGAATCCCCGTCCTCGTTTTCATCCGACATCCTGGCTCTCTGCACCAGCTGATCCAAAGCAAACGAAGATTTTATGTGAGACAAATCAACAGACTGTTTGCGGGTAGGTCCAGACTCCACGGTCATTCCAGCGATATAGGCCAGGGCAGTCAACTCCTCTTTTTCTTTGGAATCCTGAGTGTGCTTCAGGGCAAGGTCAATGGCTTGTTTCACTGATAGGGTATCAACAGAGGGTATGTCTTTCGAATTTTGACGCAACAGCTCCCTGAGTCGGTATGTAGCAATATCTATTCCATTTTCCTGCAATAAATCACCTATATCAGTCCGCAAAGAGTGTTGCTTCCCCCGGTAATCATGCTGCCGTTTGACAATGGAGTCAGCAAACTGGTGGACCCTCCTCTCAGGAAGCCGCGGAGACTGCCATATGGGCTTCGACCGAGATGTGTTTTGGGTGCTACGTTTCAAAGCACCTCTACGTTCTCTTGGGGAGACATGTGTGTTGTCTGGAGGCTTACCCGTTTGTCCATTGTCTGTGTCACTTCGGCGAGGACTGCCCTCAGTCGCTTCCCCCTGGTTCCGCCTACTAGAGGGTGTAATATGCGTTGTGGACTTCGTTGTCGTGTCAAAATTCTGGGAATCCCTAAACTGTAGCTTTAAAGGCGACATTCGAGGACTGGCTTCACCTGTACTTGAGTTTGAAAATCCCTCCACTCTTGAATCATCCGTCTTATTCTCAGAGTTCTTCGTTGGGTGGGCGCTCTTCAAACGTTTTAGTGTTTGTTCATTCCTTGGCCTGTGGGCCTCTCGTGCAGACTGGCTAACATCCAACTTCTGATTGCTACTGTTAAAAGCCTCTCCAGAACGTGGAAGAACAAGTGGCGGGACACTTTTCATGATTCCTTGCTTCAATTCCCCAACGGATTTCTGATTTTTTTGGGCGCGTTTCGCTGTATGTGTGGCTTCAGAGATGGACTGTATCGCATCAATTGCGTCATGTTTCCAATGAGTAGTCGCTTCTTCGTCTTCCTCCTCCTGGATCACATCTTTGAGTTCATCCATGGAAACACCAGCGGGATCACCTTCGATCTCTGACAACAGACGAAGCTGTTTCGACCGCCTTTCCCGTCCCTCGTCGGCATCATGAGCTGACCCTTCCCTTGATGCTGAGCTGGGTACCCGCCCCTCATCCGTTCGAGTTGAGACTGGTTGACTCGCCTGTGACTGATTGTGATGTTTCGACCTCCTGCCTTTCTTCGAATTTAGTTCCCCTAGTTGTTTCCAGTCAACTTGGCCGCCCTTGCTGCTCTTAATTTGGTCAACATACCCAAGGAGATGGTCCGCTTCGTTTTTCATCACTTTTTTCCTAGCATCCTTTGATGACATATGCCCCAATTCGACGTCTGGGAAATGCTGAGCTCTTTGCTTATCCTGCATTTGGTAAAGGAGATGACAGCGTTAAACGGGGACGCAAAGTCCTGCAAGGCCTCTACACCACGAACTCACTAAAGCTGCCTGAGACGGGCGCGGGTCTTTGCCTGGAGTATTCCCCTTGGCTTTCTGAAGCCCTTTGTCCCTTTGCTCTCTTGAAGAATCAAGCATCTCCATGATGCGGCCCTCATCGAGCTTGCCTGTGGAGGAACCGTCACCATTCCTTCGATGTCGCCTGCGTGCCGCAACGGACAAGCCCGTTCGGCGGAGGGTGGGACTGTTCGGAGACGAGTTGCTCATTCTCCTTGTATCACGCTATTTCCAACTCCATTGAACTGGCCCAGCCTTTGCACACAATGGCCTAGCTTCCTGGTCGCAACTTGCAAGGTTCGCAGCATGTCGGCTACTAGTGGACTGGATGCCCGTCTCTTGTCTCAATAAAATTGAGCAAATGTCTATATAGATAAGTTATTGCAACCACGAGTTGGTTTGGCATAGGCTACAAGCAATCGCATACGGTGCATGGAATCTGTATAATGTTCGATGGTTTCATCATGATTTATCCGCCAGCCGCTATATTGTCTGTGATCCCGTTCATTCTCCTCTAGCCTTCTGATGAGGAAATTGTCGGCCACATTTCTATGAAAGTTATTTTATGTACAGTAAGCCGACGATAGGCCATATTCCAGTCCCAACAGCTTCATGATTCTGCTTGCAACGAGAATTTACAAGCACAAATGACAACGGGACTCGAGCGTGCGTTTTGTAGAATGTCCTGTTTGTTTCTTTAGCGGTTCTCCAACAACAAAGTTGGCGTGATTGGGTAGGCTACATTACGAAGACTCAGAATATGCGGAACGCATACGTCACAATTGCTTCATTCAGAAGTCAAACAGGTGCCAACATTCTTCGTAGAACACTTTGAGTTTGTACTTATGAATAAGTCGTAGTTCCTGGTTGTACCCTGGAGATACGGTCGAAGGAAGTCTGGTAACTGCACTGTAAGAGTCCCGGCAACTAAGGCCCCAGTGACTGCGAACAGTCCGTACCGAGAGAGTGAACAATCCCTGCCCGAAGGTGAATAGTCCATACCAAAAGGCGAACAGTCCGCACCATAAGACGAACAGTCCACCGACAACTTCGGCGACAGGCGAACCGGCGCGGAGTAATAGAGCGGGACCTTATGTACGGAGCACTCAACACTTCACGCATTTTGCAGATCACCCTCCAAAAAATGAGTGGTAATACCATAGTTCTTCAACGAGATGCTGGGAGCATTAAGAATTTCTAGATTGCTTAGAAGCGAACATCATGGGGAGCTCGCATCACGCAGCAGAGGATGAGTGGTGGACGGTTTGAAGCACTTCTTATGCTGTTCTTATGTATATGTTAGTAGTCCGACAGGATCTACATGGAAATCCCCCTTTACCCCTCAACCGATGGGCAAAGCAGCGAATGTAATCTACGAACAAGTCTTCTGCTTGATGGTGTAGATTGTGCTGTCCTTGTATGGGTACGTGATTCGTATGCGTATACACTGAGCTACATGTGAAAAACTTACGAACATGCTTATCCAAACCATCCAAACTTCCAAGTTCCCTCTCGGAGAACTTCACTTCAGACTTGATAACCGCACTCACCGGAGAACACTCTGGGCCAACAAATAGCAGATGTCCATTCGAAGCGTTAACTCGCTTATATGCCACCGTATCCTGCGTCTTCTTTTTGTGGTTGCTCCTTGACGACGCCCACCTCAGCCTTGCTATATTGAGGAGTCTGCGTGTGAGGGAAGATTTCTGTGTTTTCACTACCAGCAACTCCTTCGGTTTCTGGGTTTGATGGAACCTCATGTCCCATTTCAACTTCCCTTGCCATTTCGTCTTTAATCTTGTTCCTTAGAGATTGTAACTTCTCTTCAGCCGTTTTCTCGTTTACCCGTTCACTGCGTTTCAGGAGGTGCTCGTTGTGTTCGCCTGTGATCTTTTTCCGTGCCTGGGTCGTGGAAAGCCGCCCTAACTCCGTATCTGGAAGGTTTGACATCCGGTCACCCTGTAACCATGTAAAATAGTCCTGTAAATGCATTGATCAAGAGCACCTGGGACTCAGTTCTTACAGTTGGGTTAGCTGACTGAGCGCTCCTCCTCTTCTCTTTTGTTTGTTGTAAGGCTCTAGAAGCGTGCCGCGAATGCAATACATGCGCTGGTATATTAAGATGCTCTGTGTTGTTTTCAGATTGCTGCATTCTCCTCATTAAGTGCTCCTTCTTCCGCTGGACTGTCGACTTCTTGGCCGTTCCCCCACCGGGAGAACTTCTTGTACTTTGTGATGTGGATCCCCTAGCACTCATCTTAATCCAAACATAGAGAAATGGCGCCAATGTGCTATGTTCACCAATGTGTTACGTTCAATGCCTGAAAATGCGTTGTATGTTGCGACGAAACTGCTCCCAGGTCGCTAAAGCGTTATTCCATGTGAAATTTTCCTTAACAGTTGGTTGCTTACGTCCAACCTACCAGTGTGTAAAAACACGCGGGTCGACGTGGTTATCAATACATAATAGCATCACACGCGGGGGTATAATTTGCTGGCATCACGGCGCCTCTGCGACTTCCAGAACGCGCGAGAATCACCTTCACAAACTACTTCAACTTCTCGGGGAGCCATGGGTCGTGGCTACAACTGACAAGAAGTGTGCGAAATGAGTTTGTTGATGCATTTTCGTCGTCGCAAATTGTGGCTTGGTGTGTTAGGTAAAAGTTGTACTACGTGTGTGAAAGCTCTACAGAGGGCTGAAATGCCGTCCATGTCTGGGGAAGCATCGGGTCGGGCATACGACCATCCTATAGAGAGTGTCAAAGACAAACACGAAGGACCAGATGAGCGAACACATTGGGAGAACTTGTGGCAGAGGGGATTGAAACCAGGAGAGAAATTCGACGCGAGTACGTGATAAATCAGGTCTTTCCCCATCCATCAGCTGAGCTGACGCATGCCGGAAGATGATGTTTCTAGAAACTATGTGACCCTGTCCACAACGTTCTATGCAGAACAAAGCTCTCCGATCCTTCTGAAGAATATTGACGAAGGAAGAGTGCCAAAAGGATAGTAAGTCTGTTTCAGGAAGTTGTACAGTTCCCACCACAAGTATTGCACATTGGTTCTTGCCGCACTCGCAGTGCACTGGTGCCAGGCTGTGGAAGAGGCTATGACCTTGTGTCCTTGAGCTCGGAGGAACGCTTTGTTGTAGGTCTCGAAATATCATCCACCGCCGTGAACATGGCGCAACAGTATTTGGACAGTAAGTCTGTTCAGTCTCAACATGACCATTTCCAGCAGTGAGATTCAAGTTTCCTTGGCCGGTACTTACAATGATAACTCTACAGACTTCCCTGAGAAGAAGAATCAGTTTAAAATGATGGAAGATGATTTCTTCACCCATGCACCCGAAAATCCCGAGGGTTATGAC
Source organism: Halocafeteria seosinensis (assembly GCA_001687465.1). Classification (NCBI taxonomy): domain Eukaryota; class Bigyra; order Bicosoecida; genus Halocafeteria; species Halocafeteria seosinensis. The sequence goes on from LVLI01000938.1 coordinate 8,251, forward strand.
TTCATTTATGACTATACTTTTTTCTGTGCGATTCCGCTTTCGATGAGAGACAAGTGGGCTGAACAAATGTCAGCACTGGTAAAATCAGGTACGCATGATGATGCTGAAGAAAATGTTGCTGGGAGTATTTTACAATTTTTGTGCACTTGAAATAGTGCACAGGTGGAGAGCTATGGACACTAGTATTTCCGGATCCAGACGAGAGTAAGGGTAAAGTGAATTGGAACACGGGTCCACCATACCCGATCAATGTAAGCATAATACCTACTGCTGGTTTTATCGGATTGTTCTTGTATGTGAAGGGTTGCAAACTACCCGCAGCCTTCTATCGTGGAAAAACACCTGAAAGGACATCCTTTTGAAATGATCTCTAAAGAACCACTTCCTGAGCACTTAAGTCACCCGGGTCGAGGCGGTATGGAGACGCTAGTCAAATGGAGGAAGAAATAGACCGAATCATACGAAGTTCCCGGACATCCTTGAGATTCCGTACTTCTCGGGAACAATTGCTAGTAGGTCAGAAGCTAGTAGGCCAGAAGCTGAACTCTTCGGATGAAAATAACATGCCCAGCGAGTGTACTTAAATCAAATTACTGTTCAAAATGAACAAATGACTATACAGAGTCTATTCAGGAAAAGCTACTGTCCTTAGATTATTACTTATGGTCTACTTGGAACATCTTCGCAACCAAGTCCACCACTCTGTTAGAGTAACCCCACTCGTTATCATACCAAGAGACAACCTTCACGAAGTTATCGTTTAAGGAAATCCCTGCCTTAGCATCAAAGATTGAAGATCGTGCATCGGAACGGAAGTCATTGCTTACAAGGTCTTCTTCAGTGTATCCTAAAATGCCCTTCATTGCACCCTCAGAAGCACTCTTCATAGCCTTCTTCACATCCTCGTAGCTGGCACCCTTATCCAGACGGCAGGTCAGATCGACAACTGACACATCAGAAGTGGGAATACGGAAGGCCATACCAGTTAGCTTCCCGTTCAACGCAGGCATGACACTACCAACAGCTTTTGCAGCACCGGTGGCAGAGGGAATAATGTTTTGAAGAGCGGAGCGACCACCTCGCCAGTCCTTCTTGGATGGAGCATCCACGGTCGGCTGAGTAGCAGTGGTGGCATGCACAGTGGTCATCAATCCTTCGACAATACCAAAGTTATCATGCAGCACCTTGGCAATGGGAGCGAGACAATTTGTTGTACAGCTGGCGTTGGACACAACAGTCATATCTGTGGAGTACTTGTCTTCGTTGACTCCCATTACGAACATCGGTGTGTCTTTATCTTTGGCCGGAGCAGAAATAACCACCTTCTTGGCACCACCCTTCAAATGCAATTCAGCCTTATCTGTATTCCCGACAGACAGACACACAAGAAACAAGTTGATTAGCACTAGCGTCAACAACAACACTGATAGACGACTGCATACCCTTCGTGGTGAAAATTCCGGTGCTCTCGCACACGTATTCAGCTCCAGCAGTTCCCCAGCCAATGCTTGCGGGGTCCTTTTCGGCAAAGACAGCTATTTCCTTACCATCAATTACCAGTTTTCCTGTGCCATTCCACAGTTACAAGTGACTCATTAGTGACTGACCGCACACGAAGCGTAACACGCTTGCACGTACCATCCTTGTGTTCGACAGTCCCCTCATAGCGTCCATGGGTGGAGTCATACTTGAACATGTAAGCCATGTATTCAGCATCCATAAAAGGATCCTGTAAAGGTCATAAAATTGAGCCATCCACCAGCATCTTCAACACTTCGCGGCTGGGGTTCGCCTTACATTGACAGCTTTCACGGTCACATTGGGGTTTTTCATCGCCGCACGGCAGACAAGACGCCCGATACGGCCGAAACCTGCACGTCAATAAATACATACAATGAGACAACAAAATTCCACCCTCTGCAAGACAAGGTTTTCCTTCTTCGATAGAAGCCGTATCTTGGTTTCCCGATCCAGTCGAATCTTGTTTCCTTTCCCCCTCTTTTACCTCTCCAAACGTTCCCCCAAGACAGTGGTGGTGACCAAACACGGAATGCTCTCTGTACGTACCGTTGATGCCAAGCGTGGCTCCAGTCGATGAAGAGGCCATGGTTTTTCTCGTCGGATTGTTCTGAGAAGAGAAGAAGAAGCATGAAAAAGGCCTTTCTAAGCGAGGCTCAATCTCTTTCTCCGTGGCCTATACAGTCCTTTTCACTTACGTATGCAATAGAATGAAAGCAGAAGATGCTTATAGAGATGCTCTGGGGAACTTGATACCAGTATGTGGACACGTAATCAACTCGTAATGACACCGTGTAGATGTTCCGGAATCCCCGTTAGACGACAAACAAATCGTCGAGTTCGGTCTGTCGAACAATCAAATGTTGGACCTAGCCCGAAGAAGTTGAAGTTGCTGTCGTTCACCCCGGTCGTGGGACTTTGATGGCTTGTACTGACGCTTCAGTACCTCGTTAGTGCGTGCTGTCGAGCGGAATGAAAGATGGGAAAGGGTAGGCGAGAAAATGACGCGCTTGTCAAGCGGAATGGGGATCTTTTGACGGTATACGGAAGCGTTAGCTCACACCGCTCATCACCGGCGAAGCTCCGATATATCGCAATCATTTGTATCAAGCGCGAGACTGTGCTCTGCGATGAGACCTTCTGGAAGCATGATCAGATGCGCAAGATACCGCACCGAGAGACTGGCTTGCAGTGGATGAAGAGGAAGAGTGAGTGGCGAAGAGCATACCAGCAGTGCACTGATATGTGAATCATGAAGAGATAATGTGATGCATTAATGCCCCGCCGAGTATGATGCAGAGTGGATGAGTGGCGATGAATTGGACAAAGATACTGTGTTTAAAGAGCTGAAAGAGGATAGTGGAATCGTGTACTACTTCAACTTCTCGAAGAATGAGGGCTACGGATTTGTTGTAGCGACAACTGAAACCTATCCTGAGAAGTATGTAGACGCCGTGTGTATAAATGTTAAGTTACTCTCTACTCAACTTGCTTACTGTTTGGTCCCCACGTTTAACGACACAGATGGGTATACGAAATACTTAAAGAACTTTTTGACACCAACAAACATACATATAGTTTGTATGATTCAGATGGGCTACGGGATATCTACGTGACCCAATTTGCCAATAACCTGGATTCCCTCAGAATAAAGTTAGTCCGCGCACCCAAAGATAAAGTATGTATTGTTGTGAATCATTACGGGGTTCGCAGGTACGAGGATTTTGAGCATTTGGAGGGCTACAATCTACCCCGGTCACTACCAGCAAACGTTAAGGGTATGGCAAAGCGAACTCGATAATTCTGTTACTACTGACATTACATTACTGGGGACGTTTACGATGGAGTGCAGAAGGGGTTAGAACGAACACCACAGCAGCAACTCGGTGTAGGTGCAACAATAATGGGAAAATTGTAAGTTAGAAGATTGCATTATCTTCCCGCTTGCGTTGAGCATCTAGTGTGTTGTAGTGCAGTGGCTCGCGCTTGTAGTGGGATTGGCGGCAATCGCAGCCATTGTGGTGTGGCTTGTTCTCAGATGAAACTTTCGCAGATTTTGCGTCCCACCCCTATCTAGTAAAACCAGTCGTAAAACGAATTTGAACGTGGTCGTCGGGTGGTAGCAGCTTACCTGCTATTTATTCCACGGGAGCATACACGAGAGTACTACCTCCCTTCCAAACAGAAAGAGCTGTTTTGAAACCTAACAGCTTCAATTAGATGAGAGACGAACATCGATGTTCTATGACGTGGCTGCAATGCTGAGTCCGGCTTGAACGCCACCGATGGCACAACCTAGCACGCCTCCTAAAAGAATGAGTTTCCATTCATCTTGTTCAAAGACGGGATGAAGCAGCTGTTCGAAGTCTTTGCTCGACATATTTTTCATTCGTTCCTGAAGAGTGGACTTGACATGCAGGGACTCCAACATAAAATCTTGCATCGACATGAATAGCGCAGGAAGGGCTTTGTTGACTTGGTGAGCGAAGTCTACCTGTGCCAGGTTCACGAGATTCCCACTAGTTAGAATTGCTTACTATAGCAATGTTCAATACTTACCTTGAGAAATTCGTATTGCTTATCACCAAGCGTGTAACTTATTATTGACTTGCCGGAGCCAATATAATTGTCCACTGCTTGCGACATATTCTCCGAGATCAACCTACTAACTTCATGTTTACCAGGACCATGCAACAAGGATTCGATCAGATTGTCCGCTCCGAGGATTTTCTGACGAGATAGAACTCAAAGAGAATGAGAAAATGTGAAATATCTGAAGCAGTGACCCCTGTAAACGTACATCTTGAACTATTTCGGAATAATTCTCTGCAACCTCGTGTTGCCTGGTGAGAAACAACCCATGCAGCTTAACCCTCCCCCCGCATAAGAAAACTGGGTCAACTGGTCTAAATATTACTTTCAGGGCAAGATAGTTCGTAAACCAACCTGTCCACACGCATGAAAGTGAAAATGTATGCACAGTTAGTGACATCAAGCCACGGTCCAGCACTTACCGACGACGAAACCAAACACGGGTAGCACCCAGGGGCGACTATAGAAGATCCAAACTAGCATTTGGAACAAGCCGAATGTAAACCCAAAATAAAATCCGCTTCGCTTGATAAATTCAAATTCTGGCGCCCCGCAAGTCAGAAAGACTTGGTTGATCAATTCCTTATCCTCCGTTAGAGTTTTCACCACCATGTGCTTCAAGTCAAAAATCTGCAAAATCTTGATCGTAGCAAGCTACAGATCCATTCAGGTGCGTTCCAACCCTATATGCTTACCTGTTCAATCTCTGCCTGGAGGTTTCGGATAAAGTTGGCTAGATACGGAGGCGACTGCTCTACTGCGGAGTCGTATAAGTCCTGTTTCATTCCCTCTGGAAGTCGATCCCATACTTCAGGTACATTATTGTAAGCGACTCGGTCAATAATATCCTTCATCTGCCTTCGCATTTCCGGTTTGGATTTGTCAGCGAACTCTTCTGGAGACAACTGGTCGAAGACTTCATGTACACGCAGGAGGTTCTGCTGGATGAGGTCTGTGGAGATCTCCGCCATTTCTTTGGCTCGTGAAGGGATGATTCCTTGCCATCCCAAGAAAGGTTTATACCATCCGACAAACTCCAAGGGGTAGAACGTCAAATGCAGAGCCATGACGTTGGTGATCCATCCTGTAATTCCTGCGATGAAGGGTATGAGCGCGGTCAGGATAATCGAGCCCGTGTTGCTAAGAGCGCCATCCTCGTCGTCATTCAAGAAACGAAGGTATTGTGATGCTGAGGCAGGTGGACTCGACTCTGCAGATACGGTACTGTCATTGAAAATGAACCCAGCGGCTACAGTGGCTAAAACAACAGCATGAACGCCGAACGTCCTCGTTCCGCGCGTCATTGATTCCATGTGAACAGACGCATACCCTCAATCTATCTATCTTGTGTGTACATCCAAGTAATCTACCGAATTCACGACAATCGTGTGTGTTTTGTATGACAACACTTCCCTTACCCTATACTCTATGTTGTTCGCCCAGTCAACATTGTCTCAACAACCCACTGCCATGGCGATCAACTTGGGAAGGAACGGCTGCAATAGTAGGATACAATCTGCTATGGAGGAATGCAGTAGTATTACATCAAAGGATGGGAGGTGCCGAAACGTTCGATTGGGGAGACCAAGTTGGATTCAGGTCTTCGAAGTCGAGTACCAGCGATCTAGTTGACTGTACATGAGGAAGCAGCCCTGAGCGGCGCCTAAAGCGTACGCAGCTGACGTAGGGATCGCGTAGGGCATAGCCAGATACATTTGCACGATTAACAGAGCTGCGCATTCATTGAAAAAAGAGAGTACCCGATAACTACTACACAAACGTTGCTTGGCTTTTCCACGGTTTACTTACACATCAGCGAGCTGAACACGAACGATGTAGCCGCCCCATAGAGTGCATATACTATTGGTAACCATATCAATGAGCGAAGACTGACTGATCGAAAGGCTGCTCTCCATGCTTGAATTCCAGCCAGAAAGTACACGGATGAAGAGGCAATAATGGCGCTGGTCACCATCGCAGACCAAGCTCCAATGAATGTGTTGAAAAACTCCTTCTCCTCCGGGGACAAAGCACATTGATCCCAAAACTGTCTTCGAATACCATCAAACTTCGCGGCATCACAGGTTCTGTCTACTTCACACCACGGAACGAGTGTGTCAAATGTGGTCGCGCATCGCGTCAGGCAGTCACAACCATTCAGCGATTCCCCAAACGTCTCTCTTGTCGCCGACGGCGACGGTGTAGGAGTCGTGGTAGGTGTAGGTGTGCGTGTGGGTACACCTGGAGTGGCAGAGGGACTGCTCGATTCTAGACTCGCTATTTCGGCAGCCATTGAGTCGACCATATTCCTTTCTTCACTGGCAGTATAGGGCTCCGCGGATGATGGATGAGGTCTCGACGGTGCCGGCCCAGTCCTGGATGGTTGAGCATTCCTCTGCGGTTCGACATCTTGGGCAGCGTACGCTCCGGGTAGTTCCAAAAATGAAATTGATCTGTGAAAACTGCGAAATACCGACCGAATATTGTCTATACCATGCACTGTAATCTTAAACGGGAGAGCTCCCGATACAGCACGTTGGAATCCCAAGTGCCATTCGCACCAGGATGCAAACCCCTCTGTCCTCTGTTCGCACGTGTCAATGATAGCACGGTTGACATCATGCCCCGAAGATTGATTCAAATTCGTATGCGTAGGGGGCCTCTTTGTATCATACGAAGCTAACCAACATAACACAGCCAAGATTGCAGGTTGAAGCCACCTCATTGTTTGGTTGTGCCGTCTTTCCCATCCAAATAAACAATAGAACTAAGTACCAAACAGAAATGACTAAATTCGACCCTAACGACGGTCATGTGTGCAATAGTGAGACAAATCGGTCGGTGTATCGCTCACTAATGGAGCATGTGAAGGAATCCAGACTTCAAGTCTTCCACCCAACATGGACTCTCTTGTATAAACTCATTAGCGTCACTGTAAGCGACCACATGTTAACATGGAAAGAATCAGCAAAAAAGGCGAGTATGGTGCCCAGCTAGTTTATGTGCACAAAAATTCAGGGTTACATATTATACTAAGTTGGCCACAAGTTGCCCATAACTTCCAAATCGCAGATTCCACGTGCACACATTTACAATGAATCCGATGAATTCGAAGTTGAACTGCGGCAAAACTGCATTCGGTCAGGATGTCGTAGGATGCCGCGCTGCTTCTACCCGAATACTTGGCTCTGCAACGGACCATTGGCGCTCGCAAGCGAAGACAATTCCCAGTCGCAGACGAAAGATGTCAATCTTTTTGCCCAGTTGAGACGGCACAATGACAGGGGAGCTCCAAAAGGGACATAACGTACCTTCCCGCGGGGGCGCGTGAAGGGGGTCCCGATGAAGAGTTTGTTGCTAGAAAATCTGTTTGGGAAGTGGGTTTGATGTGAACTCTACTGGTACCGGAGTAAGACGTGCTGTGTGGTCAGTGACGCTACGCGACTACAGACACGTTGCAGTGGGATCTGTGGAAGTACCTGAACGATTCTTGTGGACAATGTGTTACTACACCACACACATCCGGTCCAGCTCAATTCCGGTGTCTTTTCGTGAGCGCTTCGCGCTCCCTCAAATCCACCGTTTGGGTGGGGACGTACCATGTTCATTTGGAGTGCTCGGAGACCAAACAATTTACTTGTATACAATCCAGGAGTCTCCTCACCCAGTGGGGCTGTGTTCGTACAACAGACAAATGCAACATATATTCATTTCCATGTCCTGTTTCCTTGCTATCCTTTATTATCAACTTTGGCAGCCGTTCTCCTGCTTCGTTTTTTCCCTAAGTCCCAGCAAAACGCCACTGCCCTCCTCCCCTTGTTTCTCCCCATGCCATATTTTTTGTCGTTTGCTTGTTGGCATCCTTATTTTGCCTGGCCTCCCCTCGCCCCCTTCGTGTTCCTCTTGCCATGTTTTTTGTTGTTTGTTTAACTTTGTTGTTTGGGTGACCGAACAATCTTTTTTTTTTTGACCACCACCACGAATTCCTGGTAGGACCCTCTTCAATAACGTACCTTCCCGCGGGGGCGCGTGAAGGGGGTCCCGATGAAGGGTTTGTTGGTAGAAATTGTTTGGGAATAGTTTTGATCAGTGGCGCTCGCGACTACCGACACGTTGCAGCGGGATCCAAAGTAACTTGGCAAAGTTCACACACATACGGTCCTGATCAATGATCAATGTCTCAATGTATATATATATATATACGGTATATATATATATACGGTGGTTGGTTGCTATGCGACATTTTCACTAGATGGTTAGCTCTAGCTTCAAGGTTTGGAGCTCAATTGCTTCTGGGAAATTGGGAGCAATGAGGACTTGATTCGCGCTAAGGCACAGAGGTGTTCGTTTCCAG
>LVLI01000939.1:0-70303 GCA_001687465.1 Halocafeteria seosinensis
CTTTATCGGCATCCTTCTCGTTTAGCAACTCTTGTAGCCATTTGTCCCTGTAGTATTCCAGTGAAAAACCAGGGGGATTACCAGCCCTCCGGTAGCAGGCGTATATCATCAACAGGACCGTCAAACTTTTGCCTTCCAGAACAAAGGCATAATGAAAACCATCTGATGAAAAATAGTCTGAGACGTCTTCCGTTCGTATTGCATGGGGAAACGCATTTGGGAAAAGTTGCTTCACTGTCGTTCTAGCATGACTCTGGTTCTCGGCATCGGTTCGCCTCGGAGGAATACAGAGGTTTCCGAGCCTATTTACAAGAGCATTGTCACCGAAGGTTTCAACATCCCCCACATATAACATCATGACGGAACGTGTAAATGCACAATTGCTTATTGTCGTCATGGTTTACCCTCGGAGTGATTTCTCAGCCGCCAACTTTTGCTGAAGAGCAAGCTACACGAATTGACTTATACGTGCAAGAGGAAACTAACAACGATATCCTCCCAATCCTATTAAGCAATGAACTGCTAGCTAGCCATGCGGAGGTCCCATGGGATGTGACGGAAACGGATACTGAAGTTCGGGTCTGCGTCAATGCTTTGAAGTCACTCGTTTATGCTGCCTCTCTCCTAGTGGAACACACACACAAATGTGACAGCGGGCCTGTAGCTGCCAGACACAGGCGCCAGCTGCTACCTAAGTGTAGCGGCTAACATCCAGCTGCCGGTGGGCCATCAGTCACATCTTCGTCGTCGACTGTTGCTACATGGCCAGTGTGTGTGTACGGCAGAAGCAAAATATAGACGTAGAATTTTTATCCACTTTTCCTATGATTTTGGCCGTGCTATGTATTTGCTATAGGAAACATTGCTGCCAATGTGGTACACGCTTCAAATCAAAAAAAATTAAACAATGTAACCCGCTGTTATAGGCGGGTAATGTTCTTGTAAATTTTTTGTGAAACTTCATCTCAACTATTCCAACTTCCGTTAGTAAGATATGCCTTTAACAAGCTCAAAATGTAACAATTCTTCGCAACTGTCTTTCTGTATAGTAGCAGCGCACTTTCCAAGGATTCAGCTTAGAAACTACGGATAATGAGTTCAGAATCAGCAATACCCACCGTAATTATACAGGAAATCTGTGAACACCCGGTGGGCTATTTGTCACATATGTGTGTGTGTGTGTGTGTGTGTGTACACCAGCCACCTGGGCCACGTCGAATCTTCTGTTGGACAACAATCGACATCTGTATTGGGGAGACTTCAGCCGCCGCTGATTTACTTACGGTTTCCATACATCCACTCTGGTCAGAAGCGCAAGAACAGGTGTGCTGTGGTCTGTTTGCTCCCCCATGGCAACCAAGAGTATGTCGTGTCCACGTTTGGTTTTTGGAAAATATGAAATTAGAGCGCCGAATTGGCCAGACATCGACGCTCGTGTTCCCTCGGACAAAACTCTTTCCGACATCTTTCAGGCATGGCACGTTTCGTTGCTAACTCTCGACCACGGAAGCTCAACTTCTGACGTGCATCAACGGGGTCTATCCTTCGAACTTTACTGATGATAGAACTGTTCATGGCAAGGTAGAAAGACAAGTGGTTGCTGAGTCGTTGAGGTTTTATGACAACACCGATGGCCACTTTGTTCTGCTCCTGGGCCAGGACACATCAGCAGACCAATTCCTGCACGACTGCGAAGCAATTGACAAGCGCCTCCGAGAAACGCTGCTACCTTCAGGACAAAGGGCAGCTGCCCCCCGTCTGCCAAAAGATGGTGATGAACTGAAGTATAGCTTAGAATGTAAAGGGTTTCCCGAGCGTAAGAGCTGGTTGAGTACGAATTTCGAACACTTTACCCGTGCGGTTCCGGGTAAAAATGGCGATCGCCAAAATTGGATCTCATTCCACACCTGGTATGACAACATACGGGAACGACCGATAGATAATATCATTACGAGTCCAACTATGTCATTGTATGTTTCATTACTCGTCTTCCTCGTGATTGACGACTGGGCCAAGTACGGGCTTCAATCAATGCCTAAGTTTCATGGCCCTTACGTGGTCAATATCGAAGGCTCCCAGTCAATTTCAAGACTCCAGTGCCGCTTCAGCATACTAAGTGATCTCTTTTCTATCGATAACAAAAAGAATAGAGGCTTAACTCCTTTTAGAAGCCAAGTAATAAGCTGTTGCAAATGGCGTGTTTTCAGCGCGTCAGAGGTAAATTTCCCGCTTTGCCGTGGGCGAACACGCCCGCTTACGAAACTTTAGTGGTCACTTAGCACTTGGCACATGCTCAATACTTATTTCCATATCCATCCAGTGAGTTTTTTACGCTCTCCGGGCGTTTTTCTGTAACTAAGCAAAATCATCTGCCCAAATTCGCCCTGGAAATGCCTCGTTGTGCCCTTCCAAAAGCGTGTTTTTTTTGCCTGAGGAACGCGTTACTTCGCGGATCTCCCGCGTTATAGAGCTCAACATTCCCGCATAATATCCAACCAAGAAGGTACTTTCTGGTAAGACAGGACATCAAAGTAAGTATTAATCGTTGTAATGGGATTCTAAGAGCCTCACACAGTCTCTAATTCGTCTCAGTTTGCAGCGGAGTATTTCGCGGGATCAGAGCTACGCTGTGGACGTTTCCAGGTACGATCTGGCCACCAGTGCGGTATACGATACAGTTTACCGCTAATACGTACCCAAATGGTACCACAATTCGCTCTGTAGGGGGTTGTGTATGCCAGATTTGCAACTGTTAGACATCCAACGAGATAGAGATGGTGAATGGTGTAGGACCATGCGAAGGATGCTGTGAAGCCCAGGAATAAGCTGAATCAGCTGATTGCCATGATCCTCCGGGAGGCTACAGGAGGCAGTTAGATTGAACTATCCCACTAGGATTGGTACCGAATGCGAACCACATTGAGTGACTAGACCATAAAGATTCTTTGCGTGGGAAAAGCCTACATTTACTTACTACCAAAGTCGACGCCAGGCATGTCTGCAGTGACAGCAAACCATGAACCTCGCCATGCCGAGGAAGAGGTGGTCGTGGATATGAACGTTGAAAGTGCCAACGCTGTGGGCAACCAGGCATTCCAGAAAGAAAGCAGCGACGAAGACAAGGAATTCGGGAAGCAGCGCAACGAGGCACCGTCGGCCAGCGACGCAATAGCTACTGTGCCACCCGCGGCGTTAGAATGGAAGAGTGTATCATTTTCTGTTCCTCGAAAGACTAACAACCCGTCGGAAGGAAATGAGCCCGAACCATTACGAATCCTGAACAATGTATCTGGAATGGCTCGTCCGGGCGAACTCGTAGCGATCCTTGGATCCAGGTAAGTTCATGTACTCGCTTCTTGCCGAAAGCCTTGCTCTGAACTCCTCTGTACCTCTGTCCCGCAGCGGTGCTGGGAAAACGACGATGCTCAATGTAGTCAGTGGAAGAGTGCGTCCTACAGAGGGGGAACTGCTTGTGAATGGAACTCCTGTTTCGCAAAATTTTAACAACATTGCGGCATATGTACAACAAGAAGATCTGTTTTTGTCTTCTCTGACAGTCAAAGAGCATCTGTCTTATCAAGCTTCACTCCGTTTGGGTCGTTCCGTTTCGGAGAAAGAGAAATTAGATCGTGTCGACTCGCTGATTTCCGCTTTGGGACTGAAGAAATGCCAACACTCGCTCATAGGCTCCCCAACGGAAAAACGGTAAGTCAATGATAAGCGGCAAACATTGTTCCAGAATAGCACTTACGTTCATCTGGACCCTGAAAACAGCGGAATATCTGGAGGTGAAAGAAAGCGATTGGCTTTGGCTTCGGAAATTATTACTAACCCATCCATTTTGTTTGCTGACGAACCTACTAGCGGCCTCGATTCTCACATGGCAGAAAGTGTTGTTGGTATACTCCAAAAGCTGGCACGTTCCGGCCGAACAGTCATTGCAACGATCCATCAACCTTCCTCGGCGGTCTACCATTTGTTTGACAAATTGGTCTTAATGCGTGAAGGCGAAATCGTATTCTTCGGCCCCAAAGACGACGCCGTAAACTATTTTGCACAAATTGATAAGAGCCTTGAGTGTCCCACATACACGAATCCTGCTGACTTTTTCATTCGCACTTTGGCAACGGATTCGTCTGCAGATCCTCAATACAACGTTGTTTCTCATCTAGGGGAGATATGGCGGAAGAGTGACACGAATGAAGCATTGATGAATTCTCAAAGGCATGCAGCGCTACCTAAAGATGCTCTTGTAGTTAGCCAGGAGGATGACGTGCACAACGTAAGAAAATATGCCGTTGGAAGAGTGGAGCAGACAAAACTCCTGTTGTCCCGGAGTTTTAAGGACAGTTCAAGAAACCCAGTGTTGACCTATGCCCGCTTGTTTCAGACAATTATCCTCGGCTTGCTCTCAGGAGCAATATTCTTTCGCCTCGGATATGACCAAGAAAGTATCCGGGGTAGAAATGGAGCTACATTTTTTATAATGATTAACCAAGCGATGCTGGGGCTCTTTGGCGTCCTTCAGACATTCCCCCTGGAAAAGCCAATCTTTCTGCGAGAACATTCAGCTAGCTCGTATTCTGTTCTGAGCTACTACATAGCCAAGATGGTGGCAGATGTCCCTTTTCAAGTCGCCTTCCCCTTTTTATTCTCATGCATCACGTTCTGGATGATGGAGCTTGGAAATGAGTTTGCCACATTTGCCGCCTTTACGGGAATCGTGGTGCTGACTACCAATGCCGCCATGTCTTTGGGATATCTCATTTCGGCATCGGTCCCAAACGTTAGTGTAGGTCTCGCAGTAGGTCCTGTGGTCATGCTACCGTTGCTATTAACCGGTAAGTGTGTATTCTGGTTTCCATGTGTAGGGAAGAACGCGTGTACACCATTTTCGCTTTATCGGTATGCGCAGGGGGTTTCTTTACTACCGCCGCAGCTATTCCTGATTGGTTAATATGGATTGAAGCCGGTATGTTCCTGCCGTTAGCTGAGTGATTCCTTAGAGCAATGCCTTAAAACAACGTGTTATTTCTTTCCATACTTCAGTGAGCTTTTTCAAGTATGGCTATGAAGCAGCTGGAAGCCTACTGTGGGACGGCGTTTCGCTCAGCTGCGAGGAAAATAGACCTCAGTGCTTATCTACCGGGGAAGATGTTCTCGAACAGTCATTTGAAGAAATCGGAATGGCGACTAATGTTGTGGTTCTGATTTCCATGATAATAGGCTTCCGACTCTTGACGTATTTGGCTTTGAGGCACCTGGCCTACAAGAACACTAATCGCTCCTCATAAACCAAAACATCACAGCAATAATGCCCTCAAACATTCATTCGGCACCTTGGTAGACTAGGTGACTTATAGCATTCAAAGAATCAGATATAGACAGGTCATAGCCTGTTGCCGAAGAGGTTAGGTGTCTTGCGGATTCGTATTCTAGTTTAACAGGGGGTATCACAGAGTAAGCCCGAGAACACTTCCACAAGAACTTGACTTCATCGACTTTTGTTACGGCATCAACAACAACAGTTCCGACTAAACGACACAGTGGAAGCTCCTCAGCATTCGTATGCTCCACTGGTACCTCGTCCATGGCTTCGCAAGAAGAAACTATCCAAATTCTCGAAGGAGCTGGTATGGAATAACTCATTTCCACTTCTTCTCGCTTACCCTGGCATACTTGGGAAGCCAAAGGCTGTCTCACTATTGAAGCTCGCCGACATCTGCAAACCGAAGAATCCTTACTCTTCACGAAATCACATAGGACAGACAGCTCATTTCGAGAAATCAACGGGAGCTTCTCTCCTTGCTCAAATGCCGTACTGCGCAATGGATGTTTCGGTACAGTCCAGAAGGCGGAGCTGGTTAGTGTGTTTGTCGATTCTCTAGATTCTTCATCCATGGCATTTTCCTCAACCATAGAATGTTGCACTCTACCATGTTTTCTAGAGCTGGATTGTGTATGTTCTAAGCCCCGCAATGAGGCTACTTTTTTCTCGTGACGCCTTTTCGCGTCCGCCTGTAACGCGGAGTAGATTTCAGCAGCTCTTCCAGCTAATGTAGAGTTAGCGTACGGACGGTCAGAGGAATTTGCTGCTCCTTGACTATCATTTTCTTCTTCTCCAGTATCTAACCTATTTTCGTAATCACGGAAGGTGGAGGAGGTCTTTCCCACGAGTCCTTTAACAGTTTGGCGACATGAATCTCCAGTGTTACCTTTTCCACGGGAAGCCTTTTCCTCTGATATACCAAAGCGAGAAGCATCATCCTTAACTTTGTTTTCCCTCGTTTGATCTCCAATAGAAACATTGCCACCACTAATTTCCAAAGACATTTTATTCTGTCTCCTTTCGTGAAGATTCTGACGGCGCTGCTCCTCCTTGGCCTTTGCCGTCTCCTTCTCTTCTTCGGAGAGCCAGGCAGAGGTGCTATCCCTAAAGTAGTCAGCTTGATCATCATAAACGTGTGATCTCTCAGCCGATGTCTGATCATAATGGAGAAGCTGATTTTTTCGCCGAATAGCCTCATTGACGCCCTCATTATCATCATCATCAATTTGCTCGCGAAAGAGAAGCTTCCTCTCATGCTCAATTTCTTCATTATACTGCCTCGTAAGCTGTGCCGCTCGTCCGCGTGCATTTGTTATTGCCTTTCGTGAAACACGCCATGGTAGTGTATTTCCGCAAAACGAGCAAAGTTGGGCAGCTTCCCTTTCGCAAATAAGCTTTCCACACTCAAGGCAGTTTCCCATCAAATTATGAATAGTTGCCATACAGGGACAATATTCACCCCGTGACTCTTCCAATGAAGTGTCATTTTCATTATGACCAACAGAGTTTCCCGCCACGTTCGCATTTTTGCCATATACTTTTCCACTCGTGGAGAATCGCACCGTCTTGCGTTGTGGTTTTAGCTCCACCACAGGGATGTTGCTGTCCAGGTTACCCCACCGAACTTTCTCTTTAGGAACTGCCTCCTCGGTCTGATAAGACGACCTCTGACTCATCATGCTGTTTGTAGCATGTTGCTGATTTTCCTTCTGAGTTGACTGTGTGCCGTATCGTTCACGAAGCGATTTTGGTACGTGCTCTGGCACATTCACTTTCTGTGCCCCTTCCGGAACAGCGGTATTGAACGCGGAATTGCTTTGTATAGCTCTTGTATTTTCTAGATCCTTCTCCAACTCAAGATCAAGTTTTTGCATATACTCCGCTGTTTCATCTTCTGTATCATTATCGCGTCGACGCGTGTAGGTGTTGTTGGCCGAAGTTTGCTTCGCCGACGAAGAAGGCGACATGTAGACCGGTTTCTTCGGTTTAACTCCCTGTTCCAAGGAGCTCAGGTCACTCGCCTCCTTTCCAGAATCCGCCCTGCTAGAGTTCTGCGCCGAGTTCTGACTGTGCAATGGACTTTGGTTTGACAAAGCCGCTGGAGCCCCAATTCCTGCCTGAGCTGAAGAGGAAGTCTTTCCCTTTTCACTCTCCCATTTCTGTATGAATTCATTCCACGTTTGCTGTGTGAGTTCGCCATCCCCTAGGAAGCTAAAAAACGCAGTCTCAAGTTCATGTTTGTCTTGAATAGTGAGCAAATACTGCGCAAATTCCGGGGTGTCAAACCCCATCAGCATGGAGATTTGATGTTCTAGCCAGGATTGTAGAGACATTATAGTATAAATAGCGATGGAGACTATTACTATCAGATAAATGAATATTCTCTATTATTGTCATCCTCGAACTATACTGTATAAAACAACCCAATTGAAACGATATCGACGCCTTGTTCTGGGGACTCTGCTGCTCTTCATTGCACTCTTTCTAATACGATCCATTATATGGACGATAAGGGCTCCAATACCATCCTCTTCGGGCGTCTTTGCTTCCGTATTTCGTAGGACATGGAATCTGCAAACAGTGCAGGAAACTCTGCGGAAGGCTCTGGAGGAAGCAGATGACATTTATCGAGGTATATGTACGCATACAGAGCTAGCTGACCCGGATACAGTGACAGATAGTCGAGGTAAGACGTTCACAGAGCTGGTGGTACCATTCTGGGATCGTATGTCCACATGCCGCGGCTGTTGCAGGAAAGATATGCTCGGTTTCGAACTTGAATTCCTTCACGGGATGCTGCCGTCCTATAGATGAGGAGACGGAACCACACAGACAGGAAGCGTGTAATTCAACCGCAGGTTGTTGTACGCAGTACGCCTTGTGTGTCCACAGATGCATGGAACCGCAGACGTTTGTCCAACTGGTTGCTGGTCATCAGTCTCAGACGCACAACATCGGCATCCCACGACAGCGTACTCGTCAATTGGAAGCAGAGCTTCTTGAGTATATGCAAAATCGACCAACATCACCAATTGTCGCAGGCATAAGGAATAATCCGAATAGCACTCGCACAATGCGTGAAATGAAGAAAGCTGACTGGAAAGTATCACAGATGCTGTTTCGAGTATGTGCTGCTCGTTGCATGTATACACCGCGGGTTACTGTCAACGAGCGTGCGTTTGCCACGTCCTACATCTTTTGTTATTCTAACGAAGAAGAAAGCTGAGATTTGCTTCCTTGCTTTATGCGGGTATCCTTCAGAGGGGGTTGATGTGTGACCAATACTATGCTTTGGATGAGAACTTCTCCTCACGCATCTTCCATGCCAGCGTCTTAGATTTTTCAACCAGTTCGTTGTCATCCCCGAATACAAGTTTCAGTGTATTGTAGGATCTAACGGCACTCTCGAGACACTCACTCAACCAGTCACCTTTTGATAAAAGAGAACCTTGTAGTGAGGGAAAATATGACGTTTCCAAACTCTTAGCATTGCTGGCCCCTTGCTTCTTGTATACAGAGTACGCAGCTATAGAATGTGCCGCACCCAACCAAGCAACGCGCAAAATCTCTCGAGGATTAATGGTTGTTAGCATTTTAATGGCCTTTCTTGTTGCTTCCTCACAAATCTCAGATTTCTGAAGCCTTAAGGACGTAGAAATAGCCGCCAGTAAGAGATCCAAGTTGAGATAGTGCAGCGGATGTAGTTGGAGGCCCATGGAGGAGTTACTCAAGTCCAAGATGGCATTTAGAGAAGCTTCAGGGTTACTTGACGCCATGGATGAAGCCATCACAAGTTGTTGCGAAAAACAAGATTCCAACTCTTCGCCTCGTGAACATTCACAGGTTGCAGAGCACACCAGGCATTGGTAGCTCTCAGGGGAAGACGTACCTGCTCGTTCTTGTTTCAATGTTTGTGGGGAAGATATGATCCGTAGACAGGTGCATTCCTCATTTGGATTTCGCTGCGCTAGGTGCTCCTTGATCTGAACCATAGGGCCAATACATTCTTTGTTAGTGCATTTGATGGCACGGGTCAAAGGAGTTGGACATCCAGGGGGTTTGCAGAGGACGCAGTGACACGTGAATTTGTAGCCTGTTTCAAGCAGTTTTCTCCGCTCTTCGGGAGACGAATACGTGTTGATATAGGCGTATGATACTTCTTCATTAGGCTTAATGTTGGTAATCGCACGAGCAATCACTCGACGATGAAACCCATCGGCGTACACAACGGCGTTAGGGTAGCATGAATGATTAATATAGGCCGCAGCGGGAAACACTCCGATGCCGAACTTTCTCTGGTAGTTATCCAGGAGTGGATGAGCGTTGTACCGAATTCGAAGAAACATGTTCTTGATAGATTCTGTACCAGTGTTACAGCATTGACGCCCACGTTAGCGTGTTGGCATCAAAAGACGGATACGTACCAAGGGAAAACAAGGTTGGGGGACTTCTAAAGTTACTTTCAGCTGTCTTCTGCAAAGAATCTTGAACCAACTTTGCTGTCCTATCCAGAAACGGTTCACCTTTTGTGTGGGAATGAAAGATCTGCAGGGAAGTTCGGTGGTTGTACAAGTTTGCGCAAGAAGAGCCAGGACAGCAGCTTACGAGATCGGTCATATCATCGAATCTCCATTTATAGTACACTCCACGTGATATTGTTTTATCCATACCAAGCTCAGCAGGGAACTTACGCTCACACAGCGCACGGCAGAATATTAAGAGAACCAGGAATCCCGTTTCCTCGTCCACAATTTCTGGGGAATTCGGTTTTCCTAGAAGGGTTCTTCCCAATCCTTCACCAAATGTGCTTTGCGAGAGATAATTCATGTTTTGGTCCATCATGTCACTGGAAATTTCGTCTTCTGAATCATATTCGAAAGCTGTCGTATCACCGCAGAAGTGTTGAATGGCTTCGCATTCTACTGAATGAGTTATCGAAGCAGCTTTGGCACACTCCACGTCACAGAAGACCACCAGTTTGCAGTCTTTGCACCGACGACTCTCGTTTTCAGGACAGATGTTGCAACAGTGGTGGCATCGACAATGGCGTTCGGATTTCGTCAGGGCCACTGACCCAAACAACGAAGAAACAAAACCTTTGGTGATGTGATGGTTTCGAATCCTCCGGAAGTCTTTACTTACTGGAATAGGCTTCCGCTGCCAACAGGAGCTGCCCGGGAGCCGTTGACGTTTTTGCTTTTACCAACCTTCCCTTGTCGGGAGAGTAGCCTAATTGCACGGGAACAGCTTCATCCTGCCAAAATACGCTACTGGGAGCAGGTCCTCTTGGCGAGTCCGTCGATGCATTTTGGTTGGACAAAGATCCACAATTGGGTTTATGTTGCTTCCAATCTTTCCGTTGGCATTCTCGACCACAGTAGGCTGCCTTCTTGCACCGCGTACAACGAAATAGACTGTCTTTATACTCTCCACAGTAATTACATGGTGCTCTTCCCGAGACCGAAGCCATCGTTTCCCCTTCTCGAAGCCTTCAAATACCGGCGCACTCTGCACTACTAAAAAGTTCACACTCGATACAATCTAAATCATGACGATCATACACACATGCCCATCGGTGGACACATACAAGGGCATACACCATTACATTACCTCGACAGCCATGTGAAGCTCGTGTCGCTTTTGTGAAGTTGATAGGTGTGGCACTGGCACTGGCAGAGGGGACATTTGCGTTCTTTCTCCCCGTGTTGATTGGATACGCCCATTCGCACGGAGAGAGGGGGCTCCAATACGGTGGTCCACATATACACCGAAACCAGTATGGTTTCTATGGTGACTTTATAGTAGTTGTTCAGGTGGAAAAGGAGGACAGAAAGGGTCTGAAACAGGCTAGTGACACCCCACTTTAAAGGTATGTACGAATACAAGCGCTATAGCAGGTCTCTTGTTCGGTCGGACGTTGTCTGTGGCAAAAGAGCACGAGGAAGACATTGTTCCACGGCGACGGGCGGACTTAGAGCCAGAATCGATGCCGATAACAGTCGTGGTATTTACCTTCAAAATCTGAGTGCTATGGCCTTCAAAACCTGTCACTGCTCGTGGTTGACTGAAGATACTGTGGGGAGAAAAGACCAAGGATTGAATGACAAAATCTTATCTACATTGTCTGAACGAGATACGTGTAGACAAATTTGTGCGTGTCTGAGGTCACTTTTCCCAGTCCCCTGTATCTATGTCAATATTTCCTCTTGATGGAAAGGATTCAGTAGAGCTGTGATTATAACTCGATCCATGTCGCATAATAACCGTGTGCGATATCATCGTTAGCCTTTCCTTGGATGTATGAGCTCTACTTCGAAACACCCCTACTTGGGATTTTTGTCGTTTAGGTTTACCGTATTCTTGTCTTATGTGGTGGCGGTATTGGACAGACTTCATCCCCATTTGTTTGCTTTTCACTGCAGCTAGCCTTGCCGTGGACGCGCAAGCAATAACCCTTAATATGCATCTGTCCGAGTGAGTAGCCCTTCCCCACCAACTGGTCCATAATACACTCCTCATGGCAGCATTTATAAACAATTGGCATTGTACCATCAAGTTGTTTCTCTCTGCTTTGGCATGTACTTACTGAATTTTTCGGGGATCCAAATTTCTTTGGGTGCCGTGCGAGGATAGGTTTCAGAGCCAACCACGTAACGATAAGGGGCTTTGATGTACTCTAGCAAGTCCCCGAACGTATCGCTTATATAGCGAATAGTGTAACGATAGACACTGCCATCAGGAAGTTCAGACAATGCCTGCTGCAATACCCTTTGAAGTTCAGCGTACACGGTGGACCACGAGTTGCCAGTGCTCCAGAGGACAATTGACATTACGGCCCAGGAAAAGAGCATGAACACAGCCAAAGCCGTCACTACAAATTTCTTCCAGAAATGAGGATCGGTATCACCGGCGAGAGAAAAAGGGAACTCTAGGTTTTCATCCTTATGTTGTAGAAGCTGAAGATTTCCTTGACCGCTACTTGATGGTATTTCCTGCTTCCTCCTTATTGAACTCAAAGTTTCGAGAGTGCGAATGCATGAGCCAGCATCGCTCGGGAAGAACGCGACCACCGGTTTTGCAAGAGTAACAGGATTCAATGAGTTCGAAACAGGTAACAGAAAAAACATGATTGATCCATCACTAACCAATGCCCAGTCGTATGGATGACTGTGAAGACTTCCCATTTCGAAACCAAGGCGTTTCCACCATAACATATTCGAGACCATTGTATCCTGCTGTTGCAAATGCCCTTTATTTTCCGAATACACACGTCTCCAAGGGTTAGATTCCTCCACCTCCTTTCGCTCTTTTTCAAGAGCAGAGAGTTTTTGTGGCTGATCTGTTGTCTTCTTATAAACTTCAGAGCTTTCATCTTGCCTATTGGTTGCCTGACGAGAAAACCACAAGGGAATCGTAGTTTCATCGTTTTCTATCTCTTGCTGCAGGGTAGTTTCAAGGTGCGTCATCCCTTGTGCAATGTCCATTTCAGCCTCCAGGATTTCATCATCTTCAATTTTAGCGTCACCGTAATCACATTCGTCTTTCTCCACCAACGGGGCAGGACGCTTTATCGGAATAACAATGCCAAGACTGTCCCCTAGAACCTGCGACACCTGTTGAGGGTGAGTACGTTGAGAGTCTCTCATGTCCAGCTGGGAAGACAAGAGCAAATCCTCGGTAGGATTCATAACCGATTGGTGCACTGTTTTGGCAATATTGTGCGGACAGATCCTTTCCTGGGGGTCCTTCTTTGTACCCTGACTACTGGAGGAATTTATCGCGCCGACGACTACTCGCAGATTCCCTGGAGTTAAGAATTCGATACCACACACAGACCTTGCTTCAGATACGGCGTTGCGTTTTACGATATTGGAGTAACTGATCCCGTTATGAAGAAGAAGGCGTTTTCTAGCGTTTAGGCTTTCCGCGGCGTACAGAACAGTGGGAGATGGGAACTGCAGGTCCAGAAATATCTGCAATCCCCGGTGAGATATTTTCCGAGACGGATACAGTGATACGTACTTGTTCAGCATGTACAACGTAGTGCTGCGAACGATGCCGCAAGATGGCATAAGGCGCGTCATCATTTTTCTGGTTTTGGCTGAATCTGCCTTCTGCGCGTAACTCAAAACCCAGTTCTCGCGTCAGCACGCCTATCATTTGGTGATACTGGGTAATTGTCGGCGCGGACAAGCAGATTGCAGCACAGTCACCCAAGTAGTGAGATCTAGCTTCCTTTTGAATCTGAGTCAATCTTTCTCGCCTTTCTTTACTCCCTGAGGCACGTTCAACGCCCGGAAGCGCTTCATTTTCTGCCAAATCGCTGCTGCTCATTCTTCAACGTATCCGACGGGCTATTTTCCCTGTTAGTACAGGGTCGTTAACTCCAGCAAAGGAACAACTCAGTACCAGTATGTGTCAATTCCCACGCCGAAGGTACCTTTGAAGCCATTATACCGTAGGTCAGCCAACGATTGTGAAGCTCACACTTCACGTGACGGCTTTATTCTATTCAATGTGCCCAGTTTAATTGCTATTGCTCGAACATTCCTCTTGAATAGAACCAGTTGATTTGTTATCATCTTTGATTGGACGTGGTTAGACGCTCATGGGAGCAGAGGACGCTATTTCCCGTACTAAAGTCAAAGGTGATAATAATTGTGATCAGATGGAGCAAACGAAGCTATACAGAGTTTATCTATCGTGGTACGAGCTCTATACTCCGCGTGGAACTCCACTGAGTAAGGTGCTAAGGTTCTTTGCTTCGGTGGAAGGCGTGTTCCCGGCGGAGAGGCACCTCGGTGGGAAAACTGATCGGGAAATACCAGCATGCACAGCTACAAGAATGAGATGGCCACGGTGTGTGGTGAAGAATATACGCCGAGATGCAGATCTTACGAAGGTCTTGAAACGATGTCCGAACTTTAGCGGGACAGTTCGCCTAAGACGTTCCTGGGACATTACAAAACGCGGACTCAGTTGTCTCTCTAGTATAACGTGTCTCAGCATCCGGGACTCTCCAGTGTCTTCAATCAGTGATGATGTGCTTCAACACCTTTCTAATCTAACTTCACTGAATCTAGGAGATGGGGAAGGGGAAGTGGAATCGATTACAGACGCAGGTTTCACTCCTCTGTACAGGCTACGCAATTTGGTTATATGGGGAGCGGCACCAACGCTCACAGACTTGGCGTTTTCCCACCTTCCTAACCTCTCCAGTTTAACTATCAGTTTCTGTAGACAAAGCACAATTACAGACGCAGCCTTTTCTCACTTCTCTTGTTTACGAAGACTTGGAATGGCTGGGTGTTGCCAAACTACAATAACGGATCAAGCTTTCAGGCATCTGCTGGAACTAACTAGTCTAGTAATTGACTACTGCACTCAAAGTACGATAACGGACAATGCGTTTCGCCATTTGTCAGCATTAAGGGAAATTAGTATACGAGAGTGTACAACTATCTCAAGTGATGCGTTGAGTCACTTTTGTAACCTGCGGCGACTCCAAATGGACGGATGCCACCAAACGCAGTTAACCGATAGAGCCTTCGTACGCCTGAGTGCACTCGTCCGGCTAGATATGCCAAACTGCAACCTATCTGAACTTACAGAAAACGCATTTTCCCCCCTCGTTTCTTTGAATGCATTGAATATGCATCGATGCGAGCAACACATATTTTCCAGCAAAACCTTCCGCAATCTTGCTAATTTGCGTCAGCTAACAATGAGCAGCTGCGGACAAACAAGTTTAGGGGATGATGTTTTTCTTCATTTGCGGAACTTGACTTATCTAGACATGGAAATGTGCTCACAGGAATCCATTACAGATGAAGCCTTTCAGCATCTTACCAAGTTGCTGGAATTGAAGATGTCGTTCTGTACCCAGACGACAATCTCAAGCCAGGCGTTCCGCCATTTAAGGAATGTTCGTCGGTTAAGAATGTGTGCATGTAGCCAGACAACAATTGGAGATGATGCTTTCATTCACCTTTCTCGCCTAGAGGATCTCACAATTGACCACTGTATTCACATCACAAACGCTGCACTCGAACACTTGGAAAATTTGACTAGCTTGAGTATGAAACATTGCCGGCAAATCCGTTTAACAGATGAGTGTTTCCGATATCTGACAAACCTGCGACGTTTTCAGGTTCATTTTGTCCCTCTGGGCAACTTAACAAATAACGCCTTCCTGCACCTTGGGAGGCTAACTCAACTGCATCTCGGGTCTTACGACGAGACGGCTCTCGACCTTCACATTACTGAGGCAGGGTTCGCCCATCTATCAAATTTGCGGCATTTGAATATCAATGTTCTCGGTGATAGCGCGCTTGCTCAGAACGCGCGGCTCCATCTCACAAACTGTGTCATCAGTGGGCAGTTAAGCTATTCATGGGAGTAGTCTTACTGTACTCAGGAATAATTATCTTCCGTTGATGCGCGAGGGATTTGTTTGCAGACGGAGCAATTGATCATCAATTATTGATGGCTATGCCTCTGCAGCATGGTCGTCATTAGCGTGAGATTTGTAATTATGACTTCGGTTCCACAGGCCAGCTTACAAGAGCGTAGCGGAATTTCGCTTGCAGCTCTCTCTGGGCCGTGTAACCCAATGACTGACCATATCATGCTTGCTATATGTCATGATATCTACACAGCACTGCGACAGCAGGGATTCTGCTGCAGAATGTGTGCATCACTGTGAGCATTCTTCAGCACCCGCAGTGCAAGCTCAGCGCTCTGACCTTACGGTTGGTATCTTTTAGGTACGAGCGAAACCACAACAACTGAAAATACACGCCATCGTAGAAGCTTCCTTCACTTGCTATTTCTACAGCCCTGGAAACATCTTTCAGTACATGCGAGCGGCTCACCAGTGGTGAGTCACCACACTCCGCTCCCGCTCCGATATAGACTATATCATATAGTGAGGTGGTTTGTCGCACGAAGCTCTTTACACTCATACGTGATTGCGCACCAAGCACTTTCTACTCAATAGAACTACACAAAGAAACTGACGTATGTGGGCCTTGTAAAGAGAGAACACACGTGGAAGGACTTGCATATCCTGGATTTCGTTTGTTCTATATGCAGACAACAATGTCGTCTGGACAGAAATACGTACTCTACTACGCACCCGGCCTCTGCAGCATGGCCCCTCATATTGCTTTGGAAGCTACTGGGCTACCCTATGAGCGTAAGTGCTCAATGAAGATGCGTTGGGCATGCGTTGGTCTGACTCAGAAACTCTTTGTCAACCAGTGGAACGAGTGACCATGAAGGATGGGAAATACACACTCGAGGACGGCACTGATCTGACCGAAGTAAACCCAAAGAAGAAAGTCCCGGCCCTCAAGTGTCCTAATGGCAAGATTTTGACGGAGGGTCCTGTCATCTCGCAGTACATTGCCGACCAAGTACGTTCAGAAAAACTACTATATGTGCAGTTCGAGCAACGTCCTGCATTAGGACTCCTACCTAGCCACTATCTTGCTATGAACGTTTTAATCGCAGGCTCCTGAGAAGAAGTTGGCCCCCGAAAATGGTACTTTCGAAAGGTACCAGCTCCAGGAAATGCTGAATTTCTTGACATCGGATGTTCACAAGTTCTTCTATCCACTGTTCTTCGGCTGGGATGATGATGCCAAAGCACGAACAAGCCAAGTCTTAGATAAAGGATTCGCCTATTTGGAGAGCCAACTGAAGCAAGGCCACAAGTATCTGCTCAGCGATACGTTTACTATTGCGGATGCTTATGCCTACAATCTTCTGACATGGACCAAGAGGGCGCAGTTGGATACACTAGAGAAGTATAGCGAGCTAGCAAAATTCTTTGAGCGCGTGCAACAACTTCCAGCTGTGATAGAAGCGCTGAAACAGGAAGGGTTAATCTAAAGTGCGAAACATGTAGCGTTCAATATACGTTGAAACTTTTGTACCGTTCGTCAAAGCTTATGTTGTATTACTCTTTTTCCACTTTGTGCGTAGCAACTTCACTAGAGTAAATTAGAAACTTTTCATTGGTGCACACTTCTGGACTTTCGGAAGCTCTGGCAAAAATGGTTCAATAAGTTATTCGGATATTATACCATTTCGCTTTAGGAAATACTTCCTTGCTGAGCTTGGGAGATTATTTGGAAAACTGCAGAACCAATTACTACAAAAACGAACAATCCAACGAGCCATTTATTCATTCTTGGGGCATCCTTCTGCATTGGAATAATAATGGTAAAGAAAGGATGTTGCAAGCTTGCCGCACACCAAGGTACTTTCCATGCACTTACGTTATCCTTCCCAGTGGATACATGACCTCTTTTCTGTATGTTACCATGGTACTTTTCACTCTTGTGTTTTCGTCTTCTATCGACCCCTGGTTTGTTCTTCGCATAGCTTGGTTTCCTTCCTTTGCTGCCGGAATCAGAAACTGGGCCTGAGCGCTTGGTCTTCTGCTCCTCCTCTTCCTCGGGCCTGTCCTCTTCTTGGTCGGATTTCGATGGCTGATACACAAGCGCACAGTAGAATACATCAATAATCTTTCATTTGAGTGAGAAACGGAGGGAAATAGTACATAGAGACGATAGTATATGGCCCGATAACGCGCCATTACGCTCAAGACATTGTGCGCTTACCATTGTTTTTCTTTCTTTACCTCCTCTATGATCAAATGACATACAGTGTTCAAGTACACAATAGATGTCTTATTATATCGACAAAGTGGAGAAGCTAACAAACCATTCTTTTCGCTGTATTGTCCATTCCGGGGCTTCAAGGGGCACCTCGAGGGGGTATTATCCACTAGGAGCCTTCCACATTCAACAGCAAGGCTGAGCAAGCTTCACGAAGGCGCAAGGGTGCACAAATTGCAGCACAAGGAGAAGCCCCATAAGATATTTCGCAGTGGACTGCTATGAAGGGTGTACTTGGGGTTGATAGAGTGGTTTAGAGCTCCAACCCTGTTGGAGGAGGCATTTGTTTTCTTGTGTGGTATTTTACTGTGTATACAATTGTGATCAATGGCCCCGGCTGCCCGAACAAGTCAGCGAGATAATTCCTTGATATGGTGTACTCCTAACCAAGCCTGTCCCATTCACGTGTACAACGTCGGGAATTATGGAGCCGCTAGCATCTAGGGCTGGGCGTTCACGTTACATGTGCAAACTCAGTAATTGACACTTCTTCCCCTCCATCCCACAAACCAACACAAAGATCCATCACCTTCCGTTTTGGAACCCAGTTCCCCGAGCAAATAAGGAAACGGCGTTTGTGCATGACTCATGCTCGCATACATGGCGGCTACCTTCTTTTCGTTCCTTTCCCGTATTGATTATCGTCTCCCATGATCTGAGAAGCGAAAAATATTCACACATCTACATTAGTCTCCAACCGAACACCAGCTACAAAACAACTTCCCTCGACCTTACACTTCTTATTCGACTTGACTTCCTCGACGGAAACACGTTTTGTGAAGTTAGAGCCACGCATCGCCCACCTCGATACACCTTAACAGGGGTAGACTTGATTAGGAGTACACCATATCAAGGGAATTCTTAGTACTGTGGACGTGTATTTCCCCAAATATTCGTTCAAAATGGTGTCCTTATCCTTACAAAAGAGGTACGTCGAGCTAGACATCTCCCAGTGTCTCATAGCTCCCCCTAGAAACTACAAAAAGGATATGAGCCACTATCCTGGGGGAGCACCTGGGGAGCCGGTTATCAGTGGGCAACCCTGACCCCTAGTGAACTACAAAAAGCATTCACGTCTCCTGCCAAGAGAGAAGCAAGGGGAAGGCTTGTCCCTGGTGTCGGGGAGAGGAAGGGCGAGCCACCGTGCTTGGTGTGTTGCATGTATTTTCAGTCATATGCACCGTACAGCGAGTGTATATATGGAGGACGTAAAATACTACTCGTATAGGAGCCAGTGACGACAGATGCTAACGTATGGGAAGCCCAGGGGATCAGCACATAGCTCAATTTGCTCGCCTCCAGGCCTGGGTTGCCGGATGATACCAGTCTATATTACTCCATTCACTTGTTTGCTCGTGCTTTTATGTAATATGCAGACTAGCGTCAAGCGTCCTAAAATGCGGTCGCCGCCGCGTTTGGTTGGACCCCAACGAGATGTCGGAAATCTCGATGGCCAACTCTCGTAAGGACCAAAACACTCCATCCGCCTGAGAATATTTGCGTGTTGACCATTGCTTTGTGGATATGCTACTTTAAGTACAGGTCAAAACATCAGAAAACTTGCTGATGAAGGTTTGATTATTCGCAAGCCTGTCGCCGTACACTCGCGATCCAGAAAGAACCGTCGTGATGAGGCCAAGCGTAAAGGACGTCATCAAGGACATGGTAAACGAAAAGGTACTGCTAATGCTCGTTTACCGGTGAAGGTGATGTGGATCCGCCGAATGAGAGTGTTGCGTCGCATGTTGCGCAAGTACCGTGAACAAAAGAAGATCGACAAGCATATGTAAGTTCGAATTATCATTGGGAGAGGGTTCCGCCGTCCTTGTCATGGCGTTGTCCTTTCGTACTTTGTATGAATGAACAGGTACCATGATCTATACTTGAAGGTCAAGGGTGGAAGATACAAAACTAAGCGTGGTTTGATGGAAGTTATTCACCATCTGAAATATGAGAAGAACCGTATGCAAGCTCTTAAGGAACAGGCTCGTATCGCCAAGGAAAGGGCCGACGCCAAACGCCGAAAACGTGAGGAGCGCGCCAGACAGAGACAGGAAGCTCTTCTGCAACAGCAGGATGCATAAGCTCTGCTATGATTTGTCCCATGTTTTGTGGAAGAACGTGAAGTCTGTTACCTTAGTGATAACTCTGCCCCTGTTAATCCCCTCACATTGATATTCTCGTCACGACTGATTTGAAGGAACCCATTCGTCAATAGAGGGTATTTGTGTGCGATGCCAATACACAGCTACCAAAATAAGACGAGTGTTATTATCCCCCACCTTCATAGTGGTCGTGACACCGTCGACGACCATCGTGTGTTACGTCTTCAAGTTAGCCTTGAAGTTCGAGGGCAGAAGTCTCTTGCCTCTTGGTGTTGTTGAATCCATTCATTACCTAGTTCGCTAAGGGAGGCGTTTTGGAGTAGAATGATTCAACTAGGGGACAGATAAGTTTTCTTAATTTTCTTGGAAGCCGATATACGACATGGCTTCCACCCAAGGAGCCTCCATAACATATGGTGATGTCACGCTTCATGCTGATGATCTTCAGCTTCTGGACCCTCCAAACTGGATGAACGACAACTTGATGTCCTTTTACATAACCTACCTAAAGCGTGAATTGTACCCGGAGACGATTGCTGAACACAATTGTGCTCTACTAGAGCCTTCGTAAGTGGAGGTCAGCAATCGCTTAGTGTCTCGCAAGTGCATGATGGATTCTGATGTTGCAGAGTGTCCTTTTGGTTTCTCCAAGCGACTACGGAGGATGTTGTAGATGCGATATTCGACTTGTCGTTACATTCGAAGGACTGGGTGTTTGTACCCATCAGCGATCACACAGACATTTTGACAACGGGCGGAACGCATTGGACAGCGTTGGTGTTGAATATTGATCAAGCCAAGGGCTTCCATTTTGATTCGGGACAAGTCGAAAGCACTGCCAACTATAACAATGCACGAGCCTTCGCACGCAAACTATTGGAAGCAATATACTTGAAAAATGGCGAAGAAGTGGCCGTCGAGTTGGAACTGTCGCAGTCGCGATGCACAAAACAGACGAACGGTTATAATTGCGGCTACCATACGTGCGCTACCTTTGAAGCTGTTCTCCAGGCTATGAATAGTGGTGTGCCAGTTTATCCGGACGTACACCAGTTGGAAAACATAGCAAGTTACCCCCCACAGGCTGCAGAGCAAGTGAGAGAGAGAAGCATGCAGAAGCTCGCTGCTCTGCTGCAACAGCAATACACTTGATTTGCTACGTGATTCTCTCTTATGTGTCAGTTAGAATGCTCTGTGCGGCTTCCTAGTGAGTGAGAAGCTTGCGGATGACCTATGAACTTGATCGTACGACTGCTGGCTCTATTCAGCCGAATACTGTTCAGCAAGTGCGACAGCTGTCATTTCGTCTTCGTGTTGTCCCAAGACGGTTTGCAATCTCTCGCGTTGATCCAGAAACGTTTCCATCAGTTTCGCGGACCTATTTTCAATTGAGTCGCTCGCAGCGCAAGCACTGGCACCCGATTCTTCTTCATTAGGTTCGTTCAAGAGACTGCTCCGCTGTTCCTCGTCGGTAGCTGCCTGCATCGTATTCTCCAAGTATTTGTATGCGACGAAGGCTTCGCATCGCAGTAGCTGCCAAATCAAGTTCTTTAGATAAGTAGATTTCCGATTACTCTTCTGTGCCTTGTCTAGGTGTTTCTCCATGAGTTTGATGAGCCGGGGAATGCTTTCTTGTTGATTCTCCTTTAGTACGTCCGAAGGCGGAATGATATCCGATCGCTCCTCTGGGAGTTCCCGTACAACCAAGACCTGGGCACCATAATCCCCGTATACTTTCACGCCCTGCTCCCAGAATGGAGGCACAGCGAGTTCCTCCTCCGAAGAGCCTAAGCGATCCAGTTTGCGGCGTATTGCTTCGATTAAACTCACAGGCTGTCGCTGCCCATGATGCGCTCCAAAATGTTGGATCCCTCGACTGTCGCTCCCCCTTTTTCGACGTCGTACGTCTCGCAGACGGTCAGTTAACATGAAAAAGTCATCTACTGGATTCATATGCAGCACTAAAGGGAAGCCTTCGACCAGTTCTTTAATGTACCTTGCCAGACCCAGTTTCCGGTCTGCAATTACTTTAGGGTCTGTTCCTTTACTCCAAGTCTTGCGAGGAAGTGAGGGTAATTTCGATGGATCCACGCTCGATGTGTCTTTACCAAAATATTTCCGACTAGCCACATAGTCATCCAAAATATCATTTATTTCTTCATGGAGAGCGTCAAACTCTCTGTACCTCCGTGCAACCACCCATTCTCGTTTCGTGTTCGTTTCTGATGACTCTTCTTGGTCTTCATCTTGAGCTAAGTTCCATTGACATTGGATAATATACGAAACATACTCTTTCTCGCTCTGAGGCTCTTTTTCTGTTTGAGCCCCATACATAGTGATACTCAGTATGCCCTGGTCGTACGGCACGTATGCAACCGGATAGTTGTACAAGTACGAATGAGCGGTCTTTGCGGGGAGGCTACCGTGCTGCGTTTCTGTAGCTGCATTGGCACGTGCCTCTTGCAGCTTGCTGGCAATGCTGCTAGCAGGCTTAGTTCCTGAGTCATTACTCCTCATCTTCAAAGGAGCTTGTGCCTCCATCTGCGGTGATGCACTCTCCACGGATGTTGACATATTTTCACGCTCTTCAGAAGCAGCAGAATGTTTTCGAACCTCTGCAGTGCCAGGTTTATCGTCTCTTGAAGTCTTACTTTCCGAATTTGATGTCGATGACGTCTTCGCAGCGGTTTTAACCGTCTCTTTCTTTGTTTCCTGTTGTTGCAAAGGGTCTTCAGCTGCTGCAGTCGTCGGTTGCTTGTGGCTTGTGCTAGCAGAAGCGGAGGACGACTTAGTGGTCCCAGAATCATGCACACTGGTAGATCCAGCACTGTGAGAGGCCCTTTCTGTAACCGGTACAGAGAGATCCTTGGACGTGGAACCGCTCTGCGATGTTTCCCAACGACTACTAGAGCCACCATGATCATACCGCCGAGGAGGCTCACGTTCCATGTGCTCCCGTGCCTGATTTTCGAGTTCCGCTCGTTTTTGTGCATGTATGCGAGATGCCTCACGAATAGCATCGAGAAGTTCTTTCTTCTTCTCTTCGCCGTTTTCGGATATGCGTGCTGGCACCGTTTCTGCTAAATATGGCATGAGCTGTTCCATGAATTGATACCGCTTTAATAGTATTTTCTTGCTCTCTTCCCGGGAAGGAGTCTCCGTAGATGCATATTTTGCATGCATTACCGTGGAGATCACTCCGTCAATATGATCATAATACTGTTTGGCAGATGACTTTCCCTTCCGAAACGACGATGATGCTTTCTTGATTCGTGAAAATAGTTTCTGCGTGTCCACTTGCTCTTGGACAGACTCAAACAGTTCGGTTAGCATAGAGAACACCTGTATAGACTTTTAGAAGCTCTCAAAAAGCTGCATTTCCCCTCACCAACCTCGGACATGCACTCACCTCATCCTCCCTTTGCTCAAGGATGCGCTGCCTCGCGGCTGCTTCGTCTTCTTGCGGTTGAGTCTCTACTTCCTCAGCTTCGTCGTCGTTTTCTTCTTCGCGACCTGTTTCCACATGTTGTTGCTCTTGTCTGGTTCCATGAAATGCCACGTGTATGAACACTCAATACAGGGGAACATGGTTGCAACGATGCCAACCGTACCTGAGTTTGTTCACTTCTGTGGACGCATTCTCTCGTGCTGATTCCAGTTGAGACGTCACTTTGGACGTTTGTGCCGACCATGCTTCATCTTCCTCATCAACTGGAGGCGCTGCAGCAGCTACGCCAGCCCCTTCAGCAGAGGAAGACTGAGCCTCCAAGTTTTGGAGGAGAGCCTCTCTGTCCTCTAGTTCCACCTTTGGCCGGCGTCTATTTGCCTTGTTTTTGGACCTATTTCGTTTCTCTTGCGCTTTCTGTCGAGCCGCCCTTTGCTCTTCTATTACGCGTTTTTGCTCCTCCTCTAGCCTCTGTCTCTCTTTATCCTCCTCCTCCTCATCTTCCATGAGGGGATACTCAGCGTTTTCTTCTTGTTCATGTGACATGTTTTCTTTCTCGCCAACTAGAATCAACAAAATAAGCCAGAAGAATGGATATTCATGGACATACTGTTAACAACCCAACAGAATCCATTACACGGTTTATGAGTCACTGTGTGAAAATTGGTTGGATCACAGTCAGTGACTTCTCACCCAAACGGTGTTCGGAGGAAGACAGTAGCGGGATTTCTTGCAAGGTTTGGCAAGTGTTTTTGAGTTTTGAGGGATTTTTTGTATACCGGTATTTTGGAATCTATACAGCACCCGCCCCAACGTCTTCTCAGAGATTGTGGACGAAATGGCGTTGCAACTTGCAATCACCGTCAAGACTTGGCAACCGCGCATGTGGACTCTGCCGATCAGGAAAGAGTTCACACAGAGCATTGCCTTTCCTTAGAGAATTGCTTCTATACTTTCTATACTGGGATTCCAGTCTGGGAAGGACCTGTAGTACCGGAATCTCTAGAATGCTACTGTGCACATGGGCCACGGAATTCATGAATGTCGGCTAACCGGTGTTATGGTGATGTAGACTTCTCAACACTTTTGCGTACTTTCACCGCATAAATCCTTAATATATTGCCTACGTGTGAATGTCCATTACCCACGACTATGTGTAATGCCAGCTTTTTTCCTGACACAACGCTGTAGGCATGTACGTCCTGGCTGGAAACAGCAAGTACTAGCGCTATGGATGCCTGAATATGCCCAAATTAAGTCTCAGTTACGTACAGTGAGTACCTTGATGGAAGTTGCCGCGCTTCCAGTTGCTCTGATTGCCGTAGTGTAGGCCACCCGCAGGGTGGTATCCTGGCGACGGGTTGAAGCAAAAGCCTTGGGATGTATCCTCATGTTAGATACTTTAAAAATTTTTGAATTGGCAATACCGGTGCTATACAAGAGGCGTGTGGTATTTTTACGAACATTGTCATTCGCTTGAGACTTGTTGAATTGGTTCTCAGTCATGGAATGGAGACAGAGAGACATCATGGAGGAGGAGTGGAACAACATCCCAGAGCAACACAAAGAACCACTCCGACAAGCAATTCAGATGGGCGCTTTTAATGTCGTAAGGAGTAAGTAATAACATGCACGTGTGTCCTGTCTAGAGGTTTGTTTTCGTTCCGTTGATTGGAGCCTCCATTCAATCTTCCTGTCTTGGCGACCCGCAGTGAACATCCCCATCCTTGACGAATATAATCAAAGAGTGTGGTTTCTCGAAGAGCGAGATGGAACGCAGAGGCCTCAAAAGGGAAGTGGCTATGAGGTACGATCCGATTTCAAATATTGTTTACTCTTTTCCGAAAACGGTACCTTAATTGCATAGCAACTCGATTCTTGATGCAGAGATGCATGGTATGTTACTCGACCCGTCAAAGGGCTTTGCATTTTGTCTGTAACAGTCCTGGAAATTGTCCCGGAGTGAATGGCCAAAATCAGAAAGCGAGTATTTGCTCCGATCCTGTGTGTCTAGACACTGCCAAACTGTCGTTTGAGTACAATTGTCCTCGTTGTTCGAGGAAGTGCTGCTGTGTGCCGCGGTCTGGAGAAACGGACTGGAGTCATAAACATCGCGACGATGTTGTTTGCCCTTGCCACATGAAGAATAACAAATTTGACAGCGATGGGGTAGTAGGGCTCCCATATACTCCAAAAGGAAATCTTATCAGTGGTCATCCAAAGAATCAGAACTCAGGTCAACCCGCACCTGGGCGGGCTCGTCAGAATGGAAGTGATCAGGACCATGTCCAACGTCTTTCCGAAGGCCTGTATGAACTCGACATAAGACAACAAGGACTTGAAGGTGAATTATTCAGGGTACGCGAGGAGAGTCAGGAAACGAGAAATTGGACGCGGGAGTTGGGACATAATGTCGAGCAAGTCCGAGGCGATGTTGACAACGTGAAATCGGTCGCAGATGCGAGTTTCAGCAAGCTGCAAGAAAGCGTTAGTGAGAATGATGTAGGCATACGAGACTGCCAACAGTCCGTACAAAGAGTTGGTAGTGTCGTGGCGCAACAAGGGGAGCAGCTCCATAGAATTCGAGAACTAATTGCTTCAGTGGACTTGCCAAAGAAACGCGCGTCGAGGTCGGAAATCCGGCATCACATTCAGCAGATAATCTGCGAGGGGCCCACCAAGGAAGCAATGGCGAAACTTCCTCGCTTCCGTCTCGATGGGGATACATTAGGAGCTAAAATAATGGCACAGCTCCAAATGGTAGAGGAAGAGCGGAAATATTCAGATGATTTCTATGAGTTGAAGAAGTATGTTGGAAAGGCGGCCGCCGACTTGGTCAGACTGACCACTGACGTGATTCCCGACTTCTTGGAGGAAGAGAAAGTAAAGCTAGCAAAAGAACTTGCTATTCGAAGCATGTATGTGGGCGGTGAATATGGAGAACAAGTACGTGGAGTTGTGTATAGTGTAAGCGCCTTACACTCATTCGCCATTTCTGTCTGCAGTCATTGTTATCTGTTTTGGCCAGTGCGAACCAATTGGCTCAGCTGGTCGGCTGCGGGCCTGTTCCGGAACTGGACTATTTCGCTGACACCCAAGCATTTCAAGACGTGTATAATGGTAAGTGAAACCGTTGTACTTTCAAATATATAAGTTACAGCAACGTGGACAATGTCGCAGGGAGAGTGGAAGCGGAAGCTCATGATGAGGGCAACGATGACTTAGCGGCTAGTGACCTACAGCCTGCTAGTTTTGTTCAAGAAAATGGCTAGATACCGCAAGTTACCTCTTTCGCCATTACTTGCGTAAGAACTCCTGCTACTTGGTACTGAATGCTTCCCATGGTACCTTGTTGGTGCACGAATATAGCCCGTAGTTTAAGCTAAACGGGCTTTCGATATTGTATAAAGCTAGTCAACCGAATGTATCAAAGTTCGTGAACAAGAACTTGCTTGCTTTCAGCCAAATTACCATCCATGTACCCCCTTGTCAAGTGCTAGTACTGTGCTACTGATGGTAGCATTAAGAATT
This sequence comes from Halocafeteria seosinensis, assembly GCA_001687465.1. Taxonomy (NCBI): domain Eukaryota; class Bigyra; order Bicosoecida; genus Halocafeteria; species Halocafeteria seosinensis. The sequence continues at coordinate 27,097 of LVLI01000939.1, forward strand.
TGGGATTACCTTCGAAAAAAGAATTAAACAAGATAGGTTTTCCTTCAAATATTCAACCAAATACCGGTAACTTTTTGTAATGATTCTACGGGGGAATACTTCATGGAGGATCCGGACTCCCTATAAACTCGTTAGGGGAGTATTTCCCTATAACCACATGAATATACAATAAATAAAATGACTTTTTGTTGGTGACTGTAGGTGATCTTCACAAATGAAATCGCAATGTCCTCCCTACGTCCTCTTGACAGGACTTTAAAGCTCGTTCAGGTTTGTTAGGCTGTATAATGGCTCATATGCCACTCTATAATGGGGTCACGGAATGAATTTGCGTTCCATGGGTGTACTTGCACAGTGGAGGAAAAAAAGCTACCCAAATCCGGTTGAGTATCACCAAGGAAGCGCCACAGAACATCACTTTCGATACTACAGGCCGTGCTCTCGAGCAAGTACAAAATGGCGAAAACGATTGTTATGAAAATTACATGGACGAACACGGAGATTTCCCTTGGATGCATTGGAGTAGCGTTTGGTATCTTGTTCACGTGGATCTTGTGGAGATTTTCCCGTTTGGGGCTTGTCACCTTATCCCATCGATTCAGGTTTCTAATCTTTCTTCTGGGACAAGTCTTTGTCCGTGGATTATGTTCTTTCATTGGAGTCGGCGAAGCTGAGTATGCACAGCATGATCCGAATTCGATATTGCCGTTCTTTCTGTTCGATGTTGCCGATCTCATACTCATTAGCAGCGTCCTGGCATTAGTGGGTGCTCAAGTTCGGAATGTTGTGAGTTGCGAGTTACTGGTAAGTCCGTTCCCCGGGGGTCGTATTGATGAAGCTTTAGTAGACTCTATCAAAGATGTTTCTCTGATCTCGAAACAGGTTGAAAAGAGAGTTGTAGAGCGGACGATCCACACCGCGCGACGACCTCGACAACATTCCCAAACTCTACTTGGAGGACCCAGGTTTGACAGGTTTTTCCCCAGTGGCTTTCAGTGTCGACCGGAATCTACTGAATATGTTAGTTTTGTTGTATTTTTGCTTGTTTTGGGTCTGTCAATTGCGTATACCACAATGGTTGGCTATATCTATCACTTCGTCGAAGACGGCAAGAAACGCCACTCGGACGAGCAGCTCTTCTTCATTGTCGTCTACGCAGTTTCATTAGTCTTGCTTGTCATCTCAACTTACGCTGAACAAGCGAGTGGATGCTTAAGACTCTGTGAACATCAGGACGATTCGAGTAACGAGAATCACAGTTTGAACACTCGCCCCGACGCTCAACCGTCTGAGGCTCCCGGCGACACTGGAGGGAATGCGGCTTATAAGGTAGGGGAGAATAACACCACTTACGGAAAGAAGCAATTGTGGTTCTCCATTCTGCTAATTGCCCTGCTTGTTTTTAGAATAATATGGGCAGTGAGTCAACTGGTCAAGAAACGTGCCAACGAATTCCGAAACGACTGGTACTGGCTTGTCGTTGAATATGCTGTGGAAATTTTTCTACTTACTTTATTATTCGCTTTGCTTCTCTGTGGGAAAGAAAAGATGGTCCACGGTTCATACCGGAAAGAGGACCCGTACTTTATTCTTCATGTAAGTGGGATTTGTTAGCAATTATCAACTGTCAGTTTAGGTTTCGACGCTTATTCGCATTCGCAGCTTGTCTATCAATTTTGTGATGAAAACTCATCTGAAATTGATCTGTCATTTGATTTGGAAGGAAGCGGCGTGTTTGTGCACTACTCTGTTAGTGTAAACCAGATCCTCCGACTGATGGCGACTACTACCAGTCCTGTCGTGTGTCAAATGGAGCGCACGCATCAAGGCACCGATAGGACATCGTATGGCCAACCCGATACATCGCTTAATCGACTTGAGTCACAGTTTAGCCAGTTGGTACAGAGGCTTGAACCCCAAAACACGGCTTATGCAAATGGCGAGCATCGGCAGCATGAGAGCGAACAGCCCGAACTACGCGATACAATCAACAAAATCTTTGAAAAACTCGAGTGGCTGACGAAACAGCAGCGTGAATCCAGAGAACGAGTACGTGGACTCAAGGTAACCGCCAGACAAATTTTGAATTTAACGCAAAGCACGTTCGATAAGGTCGACGAGCAGCAGCATGTCGTCTCTCCAAGATGCCAGACAAATTTTGAATTCGACACAAAGCGGGTCGACGAGCAGCAGCATGCCGTCTCTCTAAGAACATGACGCTGCCGGTATAATTAATGATGTACAATGCTTTTTTCAATGACCTGCCAATCTAGGACACAGTTTCACTTACTTTATGATTTGCGTGCTCTTTTCGTCAACTGTGGGTTTCGAGTCATCTGACCAATACCGGTACCCTTCAGCTCGTCTGCCACAACGACACTCGCCCTCGGTTTGTGTGTTCCGCGCTTCCAAGTACGATGCATGGTAGATAGTGTTCTTTGGCTCCTTCTAAGGAAGGATAAATGAGTGGATGCCTGGAATATTCTCCGGTACAGTGACTAGTATATCCTTGTCGGAGATGGTCAACCCGAAGGAGGATGTCTTGGACTTTAGCAAGACCGAGATAACCCTCATGGTGCTGGGGAGTCTCTATAGCGTGCTGTGTATGGTGATCTTGTTCATGGTTGCTCGGAACGAGGATATCATCGCTGTATCCCATAGATTCAGGTGAGTGCACGGAGTGGAACGCTGCTAATGAGATTCCCCTTCGTACATGAGAGCTTCTTGACGCAGGTATGCCTTCTTTATGGTCGCCACGGTGTTCGCCCGTGCTCTGTGTTGTTTCATTGGAGTGGGAGAAGCTCAGTATGCTCGTGGAGGGGAAAGTCTTCTGCCGTTCCTCATCTTTGAAATACCCAACCTAATGACTCTGGTGGGAGCTTTATCGCTGGCTGGAGCTCAGATCCGGAACGTTTTGGCGTGTAGCCACTTGCGTAATGACGGTATAATTACGAACCAAGGATATAGTAATAGACAGGAGGGAGAAGAACCTGCGGTACAGGCCATAAATGTTGACGATTGGTCAAGTCGAACAAGTAGCCGCCAGCCGTTGTTAAGCAAAGCAGTCAAGGGAGTAACAGACTTCTGCATACCTTCCGTCACCTGTTGTAAAAGACGGCCGTCAGTGGCCCAGCTGATTTATGTTCTCTCGTTTCTGCTATGTGTGGGCTACTTCGTCTTGACTGTTGTACTCTACACACGGGTCCCCGATGGAAAGAAACGGAACTCAGCTGAACAGCTCTTCTTTGCTGCCTTTAACGCTGTTACTTTGGCGGTTCTGACTACTACAATGGTGCTAGAATATTTCAGTGGGTGCTTAACTCTTATTCCGCGGAAAGGCCGACCGAACCTCTACTCTGCGACGAGAACAGAGTATGCCCAACATCAGCATGAAATATCGCTTGTGATAATATTGCTTCTAGGTTATCACGTAGGGTGGGCATTGGGTCTTTTTGCGCGAGGAACCGAAAACGAGTTCGCAAATCCTTACTACTTTCTAATTATTGAGTACGGGGTGGAGTTTGTTTTGATTACGTGGTTTTTCGCCAAACTCAACAAGGTCATTCACGGTCCATTCAATATAAAGGATCCAATTTACTTAGAGAAAGTAAGTCATCCATATCACTGTTCCGTATGGGGGTTTGTATAGTGTAATGTTTGCTTGTACTTTTCTCGCAGCTCTTCAACAACTTTCAGGCCGGTGATGGCACTGCGCGCCCCCACAGTGAAGCCAAGAGGGGTATACGGCTCACTATAAAACTGAAACGAAGAGATGCAGAACAGTCACAAAATTACCAAGTTGAGGTCGTGGATCTTCTCGAGCTCCAACAACTGTTACACCAGACCACAGCTATGCATCTGGATCGCGAGACTACTTTCGCGGCTGACGCATCTGGCACAGTACTGTCGGTGGACCAGCTCGTCCCAACCACCGAATCATAGAGTTGAATCGTTCACAGTTCTTTGTACAGCCAATAACTCATACCAAATCCCAGGGTGTTGTGTAAGGTGTCCATTCGCAAGCCCAGTGTTGGTTGGCGGCGGGAGTCAGGCGGGGTCAGCCAAACCCCCAAGGTTTACTTCAACCGTCTCTCCAGAGGCCCTGTCAGTTCGCTCCTTCTTATAACGCGTTTTCAGTGATGGTTGCCATTTTGAAACGTCCCACACGCAGTTATCCGGAACATACAATGAAAGCACTAACCAATTTGCCTGTGTACATCGATGAAGTAGCGCACAGAATGGTTGCGACGTGCGTGTAACCAAAAAAAAAAAAAAAAAGTAAACCCAGTCCTTTATACACCCGTTTTCCTTGGTCGATGAGGAATCATCGTGTATCATCCGATATGAACGATAAACAGGACGTATTGCTGGCCTTGGCGCTGGCGTACACGCTCTTATGTAAGTGCTCTGCACTTACGTTTTCCCTTCGATTGCAGGTGGGTTTACGGTCTTTATTGTATGCAAAACAGGCGTGGCTGTGATATTTTTCGGAGCTCAGAAGGGCATTGGGACTCTGTCCCATCGATTTCATTATTCACAGTTTCTGCTCGTGGCATCGTTTATACGGGGATTGAATTTTTTCGTTGGCATTGGGGTTTGCGGGCAGATTCCCAGTGATTCGTGGTTGGCCTTTTTCTTGTTCGATATCGGCACATTATTGATGCTCGTGAGCATCATTGTGCTAATCGGATCTCAAATTCGGAATGTGAAAGCAATTCGAGCTCTCAAAGAAATTGGAGTCTTGAGGCCTTCAGAGACGGGGAGAACTCATGGACTTTCCCTGACAGACAGACTCCTGACCCAGGAAAATCAGGTAGATAAAGATGGCGCCGTTGCCGTTCCCAAACCTTCTACAGAAGTTCATTATCGGAAAACCAGTTTGGCAATATTTGCCGCATCATCGGTGATGGTCCTCACCTATTTTATTTTGGCGGTCCTCCTGTACAACCTCACTGACACTCCAGAACAGCGGAAAGACGCTATCAGTTTCTACTTCGTCGCCGTGAATGCAATTTTGGCTGTCATCCTCGCTCTTTCGACTCAATTCGAGCGCATGAATGGATGTTTTGACGTCAACGTTAACCGGCATCACAGTCATCAATTCTTTTGGAGGCAGACCAGCGTCAATAGCGACAGGTTTCCGAGCAAGTTGTACGATGAAGATGGGTTTGCGTCTTGGTGCACAACCTACGCCGGTAAACAAATACTTCTTTCGACTGTTTTGATAATTTTTTGTCTGTATCGGGTTATTTGGTACGCTGTGCTGTTGAATAGTGGCTACCGCAGCGAGATGGAGGAGCCTTATAAATACTTGATTGCGGATTATGGGGTAGAATTTTTCTTCCTGGTGTTAGTCTTTCTCCTCTTGCATCGAACAGCGCACAGTTGTTTCAGTTCTAGAGATCCCTTCTATATGCTGTCGGTAAGTGCACACTACCTGCTAGAAGTTTGACACAAGCGCTCCTACTCCGCATGTCACTTCGCAGATATACCAAAAGCTAACATCCCCGAACATTCAAATGCATGTTAGCGAAGGAGGATGGGTAGGAGTCAATTTCGGTAAGCAGCAAGAAATGCCCCCCGTGAAAAGAGAGGATCGGGATAAATCCAAGGAGAGCAGTGCCCCTGAGACGAATGGATTCATTCCCGAAAAGGACGGTGAAGAGGCAGAGGAGTACGAGAGGGACGATCGAATCGTGTCAAACAGCAGTCATATATCTCAGTCACAACGACGAGAACTCAGCTTCGCCGTGGTTCAACGTCTAATGAGTACAATGAACTACATGCTAACTGATGCGGTTCAAGAGCGAGTTGATGAGAGTCTTAACGAACACCTGAGCAATTTCTACATGCGTTTTGATGATATAGAGAGTGAACAAGCAGGCCTTCGGTACGCTTTGAGTCCTGAAGAACACCACAGAAACGTCACTCTTGACCTGAAGTGAACGTGTGCGCTAAAACACCACGGAAACGTCACTCTTGATCTGAAGTGAGCTTGTGCGCTCGTCAGGAGCTTCAATATGCTGTTCCCTATTGGATATCGGAACTAGAACGTAAATTCCTGTCAATGGTGTTTTCTTCCCTATAGAGACACATAAACACTGAATGTTTGTTTGTCTGATGGAAGGAAAACTGGTCCAGTAACAGCTGCAGATATGCATACGTTCCTCAGTTCAACACCGAGTCTTCTGTCGACTCCATGAAGTCAGCGTACACCTAGCTATCAAAGAGCTTACAACCGCTAGCGTCTAGTGGGTTGTGACTCAACTTGTGAGCATCCTATGAGAAGACGTTTTCCGTCAAGCGTCAAGCAGTGTTACTTCGGCCAGTCGTCCACAACCAGTGTTGCATTGGTAGAAGTCCTCTGACGCAGAGAGGCTCTGGCACGTTTTCCCTTGTATCACTTCCCACTTCACTGCCCTGGCACTGGCAGCTGCCGCGATCTTCCGCATCTGTCCGGTGCGGGGGTCCTTGCACACGCTTGGTGACAAAATGACAACATTTTCTAGGTTTGTACAGTTAGATATAGTAGGTACAGTAGAGTACGGAGATTTTTCATTCATTGTGCAAAGTGTATGGAGTAGAGTGTATCCGACACGTCAGAAGGACGACGGTTAGAGCCCATCCCGGTGGATTTTCTTCCATTGCACGTTCCCTGTGATGAGTTCGTCGCTCAGGAACGACAGTAGTGGTGATGATCACGCTTGGCGTCAGCTGTGTGAACGATACGCCACGAGTCGACGTCGTTTGGAGGCATTGTCCCGACACATCCAAAGCGGCCCTGGCCCTGAGGAAGAGACTCCTCCGCCTATCCGACACAATGTGGACAATGTCCACAAGGAGACGTTGCAGAGGGAACGCGGACAAGGTACGCGTTTGGATTGCCTCGATGAACCTGTGTGGGCGAGAATTGTTCAGTCGTTCGCGGTTCGGGTGCAGCTACATTCGATGTGAGTTCGATGATAGACTTCCTCAATGGAAGTAGGGAAATGACTGAAGCTCGACGGAAAGTGGCAAGGGCTCTTGAGAGAGTGCCAGAGTTCGATAGTACTTATGACTCAGATATGACGCGCCGAGAATGGCGGCGGCGGCTGATGGAACGAGTACGAGCAGGATATCGGATTATGGTCTTGACAGCGGGAGACCCAACTCTACGCCAAGCTGCGATGGAGACTTTGGGGGTATTCGATCCCTCTTTTTGGACACGATTCGGAGTACATTTTGGGTTGTTTCAGACTGCTATTAGTGGTCAAGGAGATGAAGATCAACAGGCTGAGTGGATGCCGCTTCTCATGGGCCTCAGGATTTACGGTTGCTATGGGATGACTGAACTAGGACATGGCAGCTTCGTAAGGGGTGTGGAAACAACCGCTACCTTTGTTCCTCCGAAAACAGCCTCGGATGACGGCCATTGGGAGATAAACACACCCTCACTTACAGCTACAAAGTGGTGGATTGGAGCTGCAGCTCACACGGCCACGCATTGTGCCGTCTTCGCTCAGACTGTAATAAACGGGCAGCGATATGGGGTGCACTCGTTTGTTGTGCCAGTCCGTGACGTAGAAACATTAGATTTGTTTCCAGGAATAGTAGCAGGAGATATCGGGAAAAAGATGGGAAGAGATGGTATCGATAATGGCTTCTTGCAGTTTCATAATGTACATGTCCCCCGCCGAAACATGTTGATGAAACATGCTGTCGTCGATCGCAGTGGAAAGTATGAATCGAAACCTAAGTCAACTCAGCAAATGGAGTATTTTGCTTTGGTAGCCGGACGAGCAACTATGGTAAAAGACGCGGCTGACTGGATGAAAAGAGCTCTTACTGTGACGATCCGGTATTCAGCCATACGCAGACAGGGTGAAAGCATGGTAGAAACGAATGGAGATGGGCCTCAAAATGGCACATCCAACAAATCAGAGGTGCGCGAAACACAGATCTTAGACTACCTTACGCATCAGTATCGCCTCATTCCGTACCTCGCTGAAGCGTATGCATTCCACATCACGGCAGCATACATGAAGGCGCTTGGGGATAAAGTCAGCGATGAAATCAGCGAAGGGGACTTCTCCGGTCTACCTGACATGCATGCCACTTCAGCTGGGTTAAAGGCATTTTGCACATGGTCCACATACAGTTGTATTGAAACCTGTAGGCATTGTCTCGGAGGTCACGGATATAGTAGCTATACTGGTCTCAGCAAGATGCTGGCAGACTTCGCCGTCCAGTGCACTTGGGAGGGTGACAATGTCGTGCTCGCTCTCCAGACTTCGAGGTACCTCTTCCGATGTTACGAAAAGGTGCAGCAGGGCAAAGGAGTCACCGGGAGTGTGAAATATCTCCAAGACGAACTGCAGCCGAAATGCGGGGTCAAGAACATGCGCGACTGGTGTAAGTGGGACGAACAGAGTGCAGCCCTACGAAATCTTGCTAAGCACAAGGTGTCCAGTGTCGGAGAACGTTTACTCCGTTTGTATCGTGAAAATGTTCAAGCTAATAAGGCTTGGAATGAATGCAGCGTTGATTTGTTCGAAGCATCGAAGATACATGTATACTGGACTATGGCTAGTGTTTTCAACGAAGCGGTGCAAAAACAGTACGCTAGAGAGGACTCTTCCAGGAGCAGTGGCAACATTGCGGGGACTCTTGAAGTCCTGAGGAATCTTTTCGTTCTCAATTTCTTGAGTAAAAAGAGAGCGATACTTCTAGAGCTCGGGTTCCTTTCTCCGTTGCAGTCTCAGCAAATAACTGCAATGGTGCAGGGCCTGTGTGCAACCCTCCGCAAGATAGCCGTTCCTCTGGTTGATTCGTTTGATTTTACAGATTTTATTCTCGAATCGCCTCTTGGAAAATACGATGGTGATATCTACAAAGCGTATATGGCCAAAGTAGTTAATGCACCAGGGTGCTTCGAAGGCGCCCGAGACTATAAGGACGATTTGATCAAGCCAATGCTCACTGGAGAAGATGTATTTATGGCTGCATCCCAATCGCCATTCGAGGAATAAAACATTGCATAAAACAGAGCACTTATGCTCATTCTTCGCTCAAAAAGATTGACACGGGGGCAGCTTCAGGCCCTCCTCGTGTTCCGTCTGGTCGCTTTGTACGGTATGTTTGGCGTAGTGTTCGCTTCTTCGGCTCCGAAGCTAAAATGTTCTTGTATTTGTCGATCTGGTTGCTCTTCCCGGACTGATGATGCGTCTTGAAAACAACGTCATCCACAACCAACTTGTCCATCCATTCCTTAAGTTCTGCTTCCTGAGCAGCTTTGCGCTCAGCTTCTATCCCTTCGCCTCCAATATGAACAGTTTTAAAGAAATTCGGATCCTGTTTACCATGCTCATCAACATAACCGAACTCAGTGTTCAAAGATTTGTTTGGTACAGGGTGCCATGGATATCCAGCTTCTATAGTTCGCTCCTGAGCAAGCTCGATTGCTTTCGTTTCCTCTTCATCTTGGTATGGAGCCTTGAGATCCGCTCGTCGAGCATCCGTTAGGGCTTGAGGATGTTCATATCTCTTCTTCATGTCTTTTTCGGTTACCCACGTAAATCCTTTTGTTGTCCTTCTCTTCTGCAGATCCTCCTCCTCCTCGGCTCGTTGAATATCTTCCATGTCATAGGGGGATATTGTGGCAGAGAGTCGTTGGGTGTCATAAGTGTGAACCATATCTTGATCCTTCGCGGCTCTCTGTTGGAGTATTCGGCGGTGCATCTCGGCAGAACTTAACTTCTGGCCACTGTATATATGAAGATGCGCAGAGGAGTTGACGAGATCCTGAACCTCTTGGGGAATTGCTCGTCGCTGTTGATAACTGTTTCCTTCCTCTTTGAGTCGTTCAGTGTTCGATTTACTCTTCAAATCGGTCCAATCAATGTTTTGTCGAATGTAATCTCTGTTCCTCAGCTCATCCTCGTGTTGCTTCTTAAGCTTTTCATACTCCTCATTAGACATTTCGACACTGCCTTTCCGCTTGGTTTTGGCGCGCTTTCGGGAATCCTCAAGGGGTTCAAGTTCTTCTTCACTATCTTGAGGTCTTCCAGTTTCCAAATTAATTCCCTTAGGCACTGCCACCGTTGTCTCTATGCCTAAACGCCTTCGCTCCTTCCAAATTTCTTCCTTCCTTGCTAGCTCCTCTGCACTGTCCGGTCCCCGCAAGTCTTCGAGGGAAACGCTGTCTCCATATAACTCTTCGATGCTGGTCAATTGAATAGCAAGTGGAAATGCGTCAAGCATTTTAGCATAGCGTAAGCGTGGTACTCGCCGTAGCTCAAAAATCTTCTGTAACCCTCCCCTTGCAGATTCATAGCGCGCATTATCGTGCTTATAAGTCGTTGGTTGCTGAACAAGATCCGCTAATCGACCTCGCAATCGAATTGTTTTGAGGAATAGGTTGAAGGGTGTGTATAGCCTATCGGCAAAATACACTGTGGGGTCGTCTAGTAACTTTGACGTTGGGGAATCCGGGTATTCTCTTCTTAGTGTAATTCTCATTTTATCCAAGGGAGCCTCCGCGGTAGACTCACTGTTGGCTACATCTTTTTCGGATGGAGAAACAATCCCGTCTTTGAATTTCCGCGGGCCGGCGCCTTCACCCCTCCCTTCGACCACTATTAGTCTCCATCTATCATCCGCAACGTGGAAGCCGGTAATAATGTCCAGTTCACCTTTGTTAGCCTTGTCAGCCTCTTCTGCGCTGAGTTCGTGAGTGTACGTGCTCTTAACATCATCAACGGCACTTCGATTTATCTTCTCCATTTCCTCTATGATACGCTTCAATGGGGAATAGTCTGAGTATTTTACGCACAAAACCATCCTCTGGAACTTCCACTTGATACTGCGGTCATGGAAATCCGTGACACTAACTGGATGAAGTATGTTAAAATTCACTCGTACAGTCGTCATTGCGTGAGTACATGATGGTGTGTTTCGTAATAGCTTCTCCACAGCAGCTAGTTGAGCAGTATTCTCACCACCCGGCTGATCGCATTCCCGTCGCACACCAGTTGGATGGTCATGTACTAAATGAGATACCCCTTCCTGAGGGATCCTGTTGAGAAACGTCCCGCTGAGATACCCCTTCGACTCAAAAGCAGTGCCCTGTTCCTGTATCTGTTTCTCTTCCTCGTTGACACGTTCGTGACTTCCTTGAGAGATTCCCGCTTGTTGAGCCTGGCGCCATAGCCGCTCCTTCCGCTTCTTTTCTTTTGTCGTCTCCCTTTGCTGCTTCTCATTCATTTGAGTCTCTTCCAGCTTATTGTTCCGTTGCTGCAGAATATCGACCCTCTCGTCCAACCGACTACAAAGTCGAGACAGGGTGCATTCAATTAGAACGTGAGGGTTTAGCATGCGGGCAAGGACGTTTCGTAAATCTAATTCTTTGAGGACCAACAGGTCGGTTTGATAAATTTCTTTACCGTCTCTAGCCGATGTGGTAACAGCATCATTAGGTTTGATCATTTGGAGAAACGAATCAACAGTATTCTGCTCTTCGAGGTAAGCGTTCCAACGGTCAACGCTCTCTCCATACGTTTCAGCTCCTATTCTATCCCCATAAAGCAGCTGCATAACTCTCCTGAGGGAGTCATCAGAATCAAGCCACGGTAAATGGCTTAGCAAGTTCTCCCAAGGAATACACCAAGCATCAGTTTTCAATACTCCTTTCGCGATCATCCCTTCACCTGCATCCCTATCATGTATACGAAGTTTCACTTCGTTCTCCTCCAACAACGAGCAGGCGCTACGCTGTTCAAGTAGACCTATTAAGTATGTCGTGGAAAAATTGAGATGATACTTGCAGTCGTTCCATGCACTGCGTTTCTCTTCAGGAACAGTATATACGCCTTTTTTGCAAACACAGTGGGGAGAAGTAGCGGTGCGGCGGAAGCTCTTATGAAATGACGGACTCATAAGATCCGGGTGCTGAAATTCAAAGCTCACGTAGAGTGGATAGCAGTGCTTCTCTATACAAAATAGCCTCGTTGGCCGGCAATATTGCTGTACGGATTCGTCATCCCCTGCAACAGAAATGCCAGGTAACCCCTTCACATCACGTACGAAGACGGATAGAGGGTTCAGCTTATCTCGTAACGACCCTGATAGGAGTACACCTTCACTTCCGTCTTCATTGCGTACAGTCACCTTGATTTGTAACGTCGAAACAAAAGATGGCAGTGTTGACACTGGTCGTTCCAACGACTTGCACTCTGCGATGAATTTCTCCCGGCTAGCACGCATAGCAACGGCTTCATTGATCCTGCTTAGTTGTTTCTCCGTGACTTCAGTCTTCAGGGAGTCCGCTTGAGTGTATCCCTGCTCTATTTGCCTGACATATTCCAATATATCCTCTTGAACCTCAATATCTGGCCAGCAACTGCCGAAACATGCCCCGTAACTAGTCTTAGAAGATAGCAATGATGATAAGTCCATCCGAAAAACGGCGGCATACCTATCACGCGGTGATTCTTGATCCAATTCTTCGTCGGGATCGTCATCTTCTTTGGTAACTGGAGCATCCATGATGACGCTGAGCTCCGGGTCAGTAGCAAATTGTTCGATCCATCCTTGGTCTATTGTCTGCAGGCTCGTCATGGATCTAAAACGAACACCTGTATTTAATTTCTGCTTCTCCGTATCATCGGTTTCTTCTATGGATTGGTCATCTTTCTTCGTCTCTTTCTTCCCTTTGGAAGCCGGTTGCTTTTTGTCTCCTTTTGCTTCCTTCGTTTCTCCGGTGTCCTCGTATACATGTACCCACGAGGCATCGTCCTCAAGAGACGGTGTTTGGAGGCTCTCATTCTCAAATATGTTTGAATATACACGGAAGGTCGTTGTTCGAGCTTCTGGAGCATGTTTTCCGGAAAAGTCTTCAGTGAACCGCACGGCCAACTCGACTTCGAACTTGACTTCCTGTGCGTCTCGTTGCCGTGCCGAGCTTTCGGTCGGCGAGGTCTGAGAAGATCTTTTCCCTTTCTTCGGTGGCATGATCAACTAAAATAAATCGCAATTGGAAGACGTATATCACTTCCTCAACTCCCTGGTCTATGTATTGTATATCAGTTCCCAGAGCATCGGTCGCACATCCACGCTCGTCGCCAAGTGTGCCGAAGCCCTTTTACTCCTAAAAACAATACCAAGGACGAAATATCTCTCTCAGTGTAGATTGCACTTGACACAGATACCAAAAATGCCCACTTTATCGCTGCACACGAAGCTTATCCCCTACGGCGTGCGACACAAGGACTTGGACGTTTGCGCGCCAAAATGCGAAATAGCATATAGAACTCGAAAACATACACTCTAAAATCCACCACAGATTCAACAGAACCAGTAGAGGGCATTCATACCTCTCCGACAACGGGACTATTGCCAATCAACCATTCTGAAGATACCGTACATGTGCTGAATCAGCCCATCTGTTGAGCACGTTGAAGTTCTAGACACGACAATCTTTTCGCTGGTTTACGTACTTCAACTTCGCACCCATTCGCTGTCCCTCATCATGCCTCATGCATGTCTCTAGGCCCATATTCATCAGAGTGTCCTTTGACTTGTGGTACTGAACCCTCTTGAAACGCCTCTACTGCTCCCTATTTCTGTACCCCGTGAATTGTGGTGTAAAGACTGGATTTCGAAAGGAAACCACGCATTGAGCTCGAGGCTCATTCGGCGAAAAAAAAAGCAAGAACTCTCGGTTCTCTTCTCTGGCTGTTAGATTCATCAAGCAGATACATTTAGCCTGTAAGTGATTTTTCTTCGTTGTCCCTTTGACTCCAGTTCCCTTGTGTGACTCTCTGTCACTTCTGGGAGAACCTAGATGAAGGTGTCGTGCGCTGTGCTCGGTAAGGGGCGAACTTGAACCACGTAATGGAGCCTCATTATGGAGGTGTAGAGGCGAAATTTATTTCTACTTGCCGTGCTCGAGCCGCCCATTGCGTTTCATGCCACCCATTCCATGGGTCACGGTGGCTGCGTGGGCCTGAAGAAGGGTAACATGGATGGAGGTTTGAGGTTGATACTGGCTGCTTCAACTTGAACTTGTATCCAGGTGTGTGACGTCCCCACCATTATACGGTTCTATATTGTGTCCAGTGCAGCGTTCTGGTGTAGTATCTGAGAATATGGGTATCGCCATCACGGCTTCATGTGGAAGTATTATCAGCGTATATGAGTAATCAGAGAAAGCGGTCGCACCGGGAACAAGAGGAAGAAGGCACAGAGTCAAATCAACCTCAAGACAGCGCTCGCGACATAGTCCCGACTTCCTCCTCTGRCACCGCCGTTACGCGTTCAAGCACCTGCAAGAGGGCGCGACTGAACGAAGCGGAAAAATATCTGAGAGGCATGAGCGCCCAGTCGGAGGAAGGTACCCAGAACGGCAGTGCAGAGGACCGAGTTTGGATACCGTGCATCCGTGCTCCTTCCTTTTCTCTCAATGCGCAGCTGGATAACTACAAATTGCATGACGGTGTCACCTTTTCAAAAGAGGAAGCAGGTTGGCTATGCCTTGATGCATTAAAGGAGTGGGGTTTTGAGGAGGCTGCCCGTTCTTTAGAAAATGAACTCGGACATTCAAGCAGCAAGACACTCGACAATGTCAGGATGTTTCGCGACGTCGTCCTCGATGGTAACTTTGATAAAGCTGTGGCGATGCTTGACGACCTGCCTTTAGCTCAAGATGTACGTATGGAATAATTAATCTAACTGTTGTGGCTCTTTGACTAGTACTTTGTTTGCAGAAGTTTTTGTCGGTTAAAGATGTCGTGACCTTCCTGTTGCTGCGGGAGAAATATATTGAGAAATTATCCGAAGGGGATCAGGAAGGAGCAAATGAGGTATTACATCAGGCCTTGATGCCGCTGGTCAACAACCATGTCGATGAAGGGTGTCAGGAAGACACTCTTGGTAGTGATTTGGACGCCATCAGTTCTACCACCTGGGATGAAACCAATGCAACTGAGCTTTTCAACTCGGCCAATATAGCTTCGCTTCCGAATTCC
The DNA here is from genome assembly GCA_001687465.1 of Halocafeteria seosinensis. NCBI lineage: Eukaryota > Bigyra > Bicosoecida > Halocafeteria > Halocafeteria seosinensis. The sequence continues at coordinate 42,099 of LVLI01000939.1, forward strand.
ACCACTCCTGAGGCAGATGTTCCGCAGACTCCTTCTCGGGCTACCCCTGAGTCCGACCCCTCTGAAGAAGTCTGCTCTCGTTCTTCAACGGCAGAACCCTCATTCGTAATGAGGTGTCTGACGTTTGCCTTTGGAAGGGTATGGAAGAAGTCGCATAAACCGAAGCGAGAACCGCGGCAAGATCTGTTTGACAGACGAGCAGGTAGTTATACGATGATGGTGGAGCACTGTCGAGAAGAAAGCGCCGCGACGTTTACCCAGATGGTTTCCGACCCTCTCGAGGCTGTTACTCCATTGTTTCACCTAAACGTCCCTCTACGATCTATTTGGACTAAAAAATGTCTCAAGGACTTGTCGATGTTAGCCATTTGTGGGATGAGCAGTGCAGCCTCCAAGAAGGGGACCTGTTGCGGAGCAGCTGCTTCTTCGGACGATCATTCGCTCAATAGGTCGACAGACAAGAGTCACTGGAAGACTAATTTAATGAGTACTGCCTACTGGTTGTCACCAGAGCGGGGTTCGCGGAAAGTTTTATGGGATTGGATCGCACGGGAAGTGCTGGATCCCGGAGTGATTCCTCCCGGCAGATTGAACGAACTAATCGGCCAGGGTTTGGATTCTCAGAGTATGATGGCTGCAAAACATGGGAGTTGCTCAAAAAACTTGACCCTTGCCCATGATTTGGTAGACTTACCCAAGCGTAATCAGAGAGGGCAAGCCCATCCCGACAGTATTAGTCTAACCGGGCATGAGGAAGAAGTGTGGTCGGTTTGCTGTTCCCCGGATGGAAAATGGGCTGCTACTGGTGATGCCGGAGGCAACTTAAGAGTTTGGAACATACAGAAAAGCATCCTTGCGTTGAAGAATGGCCAAACCGAGAGTGTGCAGGGTTCGAAAATCCTTGTACCTGCCCATGAAGAGCCCATAACTACGTTATCTTGGTCTAGCGATGGAGCCATGCTGCTTTCCGGCTCGGAGGACCGCACCTTGAAACTGTGGGACATGGAGAAGTGTATTCGGTCCGACAGTGGAGAGGACACTCGTGGCACCAGCAATATCTCCTCAGAAAAAGCATTTGGGAAACATCGGTCTAATATCACCAAAGTGTCATGGCTTAGTGACGGGAAACATTTTGTCTCATCTAGTGAAGACGGGACTTTAATCCTCTGGGACCGTCAGAGCCATAGTGCTGTTTGCACTGAGTGGCAAGAATTAGGGGTGACTGACTTTTCTGTGACGCAATACAATGCAGCGTCTTCAGATCCGTTTTCCTGTTTGGATCAAAGCAATCGCCCTACCGACTGCGTTTTTGTGCTTCTTGAGTCTTCCGAATTGAGAATATTGTTCGTTGACACCAAGAACCCGCGGGACTTATATAGCAAAAGGTGTGCCATTCAATACTTACGGGATGATGACTTGCAATCTTCAAGTGACTTAATAAAGAGTGTGATTAGTTCTGGCCAGGAACATTCCTTACACGCCGGTATGAGGGTCGGCTCGCCTCCACAATCGGTAACTTCCGCCTTGGAGAGATACGCGCATAAACAACGTTCCAAGGAGAAATTGAGCACGAAAGGGACTCACATCTTCGGCTATCATGCTAACGAATTGGCCTCGCTTGATGATACAAGCTTTTCTGTTGACGACCGGTTTGCAGTGGGTCAATGCTCCTCCTTAACGATTGATGGTCGTGGACGATCAGCGCTAGTAAGCGCGCAACACCTTCCTCTCCGAATGTGGGATCTGTACGTAGGCAAACCTATTGGGCAGTACTTTGGACACTTGCAGCATCGGTATGTGCTTCACCCTGCGTTTTGCGGCAACCGCGATGAGCTGGTAGCAATAGGGAGTGAAGACTGCTGCGTCTATCTTTGGCATAGGGAGTCCAGCGAATACATACACCAATTAGAGGGTCACACTGGTGTGGTGAATGCTGTATGTTGGGCTAAACACCATGACGGAGGTGCACTTATCAGCGTTAGCGATGATAAAACGGTACGATTGTGGATACTCCCAGAGCATACATGATAATTTGGCCATGAGCACACCCCGCGATTGGTTCTTTCACAATGTGCTGTGAAACATAAGTGTTCTATTTTAGATGTACGAGCCTTCAGCGAAATGTAATAAACAAAGAGCTACACATTTACGCAGTATTCTCCTGTTGTGCTTCACCACCTTTCTTCGCTTTGCCACGCCGTTTGTTTTTCTTGGCGTCGTTCTTATTGCTATTGCTATCAGCAAATACGAACTGGTCGGCGTTGCAGAATGTACTCTTGTCTGCCATACTCTTCGAGTGAAATTTGTATTCTATCATAGTCCGAGAATCAAGGTTCAGTATCCTTCGCAGCTTATCGCCGAGGTTGAACCGAATTTGAGGATTCCTGTTATCGTTGTTCCAAATGCTGATCATATCTACTTTGCTTCGCGTAGCTACGGTGACGCCAACAACCCCAGGTTCCTCAAACATTTCTCCGATTGCTCCGAATAGCAAATCCTGCCAAAGCTTACTGAGTACACCCTGAGACTTCTTCACTTTAAGTATCCAGCAGCCCCCAAGTGGATAACTCTGAACGGCAAAACGAACCAAGACTATGTGAGTAAATGAAGACCGTACAAACCACAGTTCCGATTCACGCAAAAGTACGCACCTCCCACATGGGCATATGGCCTTCTCTGAAAAGGTACATGTTCATGTCATTCTCCATGGCGGATGGTCTTTGAAGATAAATGTAGTGTCTCCAGAAGCCTTCCACGGTGTCGAAGGTCCCCAGTTTATTCAGGTTGTCCTGATATTGGCTGCATGAATGGACGAACATACGTACGGTTCAAATATCCATTGAGCTACAGAATGCAGTCATACATACAAGTCTGGATTCTGTCGTTTTGCCTCCACATACTCTTGCCGAGTGAGTTTCTTGTCATACCTGTGAACCCCCACCGAGTTTACAACGCCATCTAGGAGGGTCTATACAAGTTTGACAGCACTTACCAAAATGTCCACGCGGACTCTAGTGGGTGCTGTTTCCCTTCATGGGACGATTTCTGGCCGTGGGACTCTGTAGAAGTGTGAAAAAGAGGGAAATGTGGGGTGTCTGTGTCACTACATCATCCTGTTAACCTACCATTTTGGGTCCCTTGTTGATGATTAGACGACATTATATATATGTTATACACGATGCCAGTGCTATTAAAATCACTGACACATATAATAAAAGTGGTGTAACCTCACCAAACACCAAACACTTATTATGAGTGGTAGTTCGACCGCAACTTCCAGACTTCAACTGCCCTGGGTACAACGTCAATGCCAATACAACGCAGCCTACTACTGCATAACACAGTGCATGGAGGTTGCCATTGGTTTTCGACATCTGAGATACTATTCGGAGTTTGCAGCGCGGTTGATGTTTATTGAGCAAGCCACCGCTTACTAAAGAAAATAATACAACATGTGCCCAGCGTGCTGGTTTTTCTGCTGGAGAATCACATATAGAAGCGCAAACAGCTGTTCCGAGCAGGGCTTCTGATCAGGAGGTAGGGTGCCGACGTCGCAATTCATACCAGTTCGTTTGGGTGACAACGTACCCAAACCACACACAATTTACATAGTTGCGTGGGGCTGCGACCCACTATCCGAAAAAGCATATCCATGATATAATTCTCTCGGCTTGGATGATGCACAATAGGTGTTCTACAACAGACGCAGGCCCGGTCAGCACCAGTAATTGGGAAATTCGGTGACAATCCACGTCATATTCCACGAGACGCGGCATCCATACCACGTAATCCACACAGCTCGTCCAACTGAGTTCAAATTATACCAACGCTACCTAACATACTTGTTGACTGTATGTATAACATAGTCTTCCGTTTCCCGATTGCGTGTACCCATTTACAACTCCAATAGATGTTTTGCCCATCATGCGCATTGTTCCCAGCCTAAAGTGAGGGTGGAAGTTTGTAATCAGATAAAATCAGTACATCTACCTTGCCTCTCCCAGTCACCGTAGCGTGTCGGCTCCGGAAAAGTCCCTCCTTTCGTCGGTCCTCCCCATTCTCCCGTCTTTGGATCGATCATAGGGACCATGTCTTCGTCATCCTCTTCATCATCCCCCTCCACTAAACTATCGCTCTCATTGGGTTTATATCCCACGGCCGGTGTCGCGTGTAGCCATGATGCATGCTGTCCCCATGTCAAAGCGTTTTGTGGTCCATTCATGCCGTTGAAAGGCAGTCTAAACAGCATTTCAGTCTGACGTGTTCGCCTCCCCCGCAGGAGGCTTCCTGCCAAAGTGCGCAGACTATTCATTGCCTTTGGGAGAAAACTGAGCACGTATAACAAGAGACCCGATCTACGAAAATATTCGTAACTGGTAGTTGCCTTACCAATCCACAGCAGTAGTACCATCATACTAAATTGCATGCCCGAAGAGCAGCAATGTAATACCCCTTCGCCGGGGGGCGTCGGTGGCTTCGGCACTTCGGCAGATCCCAGGGAAGCGGCACTTCCGTTCCACCGTAGACAGAGGTGTTGTTGGTTGATAAAATTGTCCCAAGACAGCAACAAGAGAGTTAAATTGCTCCTAGCAGAGGTTTTGATTGCTTCTTTTCTTTCTTTCTGGTAGTGAGTCGTTCATTGAGGTGGCTCAGCACTTAAAACAATGCGGACCTTCAAGGTGGCTCTATTGGGGCTCTGTATAAGCTCGTTCATTGGTACTAACACGGTCCAAGGGAAGAATACTGCGTATGGGGACCTATTGAGGGGGCAAGGCAAGGACTCGCCTATTCCCTCGACGTGCAGTGGCAAGGAAAACGACATCCCGATCCACACTGATGAGCCTGTTTTCGTCAACAAGACCCAATATGGCTCCCGATGGGAAGTAGGGCCCCCCGATATGGAGCCCAAGATTGCCATGATTCACGTCTATGGCTCTGCCTACAATATGGGATACGGCTATGGCTCACTCATGCAAAAGGAGGTACGTGGTGCAGAACGCACCAGGTCAATGGCCGAATTTACCTTGCAAGTTTTTGGGGTGTGCAGGTGCAAGCATTGCTTCCTCAAGCTTACCAGTACATGTACGACATGATCAATGGCACCATCGGATTTCTTCCCAAAGAAATTCGTCAGTTTATCGAACATAAAGGCGTGCGGTGGGCTTTGGTACGTACTGACGCTCTGTCGGCTCTCGGATTGGGAGACAAATAATTGAATCGTAGTTCTTCTTGGTGCAGGACTTGACCATCAATACCACCAAGCCTCACACACCATCGCACTATTTTGATTTGATGAGAGGTGTGGCAGATGGTGCCAATGTAAGTATTCGATGCAATGAGGGAGCGGCGGTTCTTCTGCATTTATTGTCATTCGTGGGACACAGGTGAACTACACTGATTTGTACCGGATCACAATGCTACCTGAACTGATCAAGGTATGTCTCCGTCCACGCAATAATATCCACGTTACATGCTGGTACTCATCATGAACTTGTTTGTACAGGCTTCCTGCTCCATGTTCGGCGTTTGGGGGGAAGCAACCAAGAACGTGAACAACGGTTTGCTGCAACTGAGATCTTTAGACTGGACCACCAGTGGACCATTCCAGCAATATCCTGTAAGGTTGACTTGCTGGTTCAGTGAGTCTGTGAATGTCGATGATAGTGTATGCTGAATGTCTCACTCTACAGTTGATAATCAACTACCATCCTTCTGAAGGTAATGGTCATAATTTCACCATATTCACGTGGGCTGGTCTTGTCGGAGCTATCACAGGATACAGCAGTGCTAATATGGGAATCAGCGAAAAGGTGAGTCACTTCCTTCGTGACACTCTAGTCCCCTTCCCTCCCACTGGCTGTAACTGACGCATGCAGGTCTGGATCAACTACCCGGGAATCGAGAACATTGTCGGCTATCCTTTCCACTTCTTGCTGCAAGATATCCTTCAGTTCGACATCGACACTGACCAAGTAAGTGGGAACCTGCGACAGAGTAATATCTACTCCAACTGTCTAATGCGTGCCGCCTTCTATGCAGGCTCTATCGCGAATCGCGACTGCAAACAGGACATGCTCCATTTTCATCGGAATAGGCGATCTCTTCAACGAAGAGTTCAAGGTGGTCGAATACGGTTGGCAAGATGTCAATATTTACAATGTCAGGTACGGTCGATGGAAAGGATCATGTCATTCGGATTTACAAAAAAAAATTGTGTAGAGGTTGTCGACTATTTTCCCTCGCAGGAACTTCCCATACTACCAGAACCATGATAAACGCGCCGACATGCTATTCATCAACAAGCATACTCAGCCCTCCCATTCGCCATGCATGAACGATTTGATGGATCAATACTACGGTTCTATCTCTGCAGAGAACACTATCCGCTATATCACTGCCGGGGAGCAAACAGGAGACATGCATATCGCGATATATGATTTTGAGAACAAATACCTCTACGTCTCGAGCGCTTCTGTGGCCTGCAAGAATTGCACCGTAACACCAGCTTACGATCGCCCATTTAGTAGATTGGATATGAGCAAGCAATGGACCATGGACCTCTAAGTAGTGATGTATTATGAGTGACCTGAAGGAAATCTTACATTTATTTCAAGCCAAACCCTAACTACACGTTACTTGCCCTGACCACCACTTGTGGACACGGCGGTGAGGCAATAGAGAGCGTAAATATTCTTCGGTTGCCAGCGCTCGGCATTCGTCCAACGTTAGCACATTTCTATGTCCTTCAACAACCAGCCCTTGGGTAGTAGCAGTTGTCAAACACTCTTTTAGGGCCGTAGCAACTTGCACAACTGCACCAAGACGTTACCATGCTTTCGCGGATTACTCCATCACTGGGTTATTTCCTTACCTTCCTTCTCACCAAAGCTCAAAGGCGGCTTCATTTTCAATATGTTATTGTCGGGACCATCCACAGAGATCAACACATGATGTGCTTGCATCATCCTGTATGCCTCAAAGCCGGAATTATGAGTGCCATCTAGACCTCTAACTTAGTCTCTTACCTCATCGAAATCCATTCTGTCAAAGGTTTAAAAGGTATCAATATTTCATTTCCGCACTCGTCCATCAACTCGACTTCGCCTGTACGCAGGGACGTTACTATTTCTTTGAATTCTCTACAAGAGCTGTCCAATGGAAGCTCCGATACAGAAACGCGCTTCCTATTGTCTGTGCCACGCACAGATCCACAGAGCAACTCCATACCGACAAACAAACCACGGCCCCGCACGTCACCGATCACCTGTGGGAACTCATCCTTAATTGCGCCGAGTTCCCGACACAGTAACGAACCGATTCGTTTGGCGCACGGTATTAGATCCTCTTGACGAAGAATACGGAGAACTGCCCGTCCAGCGGCGCACGCCACGGGATTTCCACCGAACGTATTAAAATAGCTGACACCATTATTGAATGCTCTAGCTACTGCGGGACTGGTTACTACAGCAGCAATTGGATGCCCGTTTCCCATAGGCTTGCCCATCGTAACGATATCGGGGACCACTCGATGGTCTTCAAATGCCCAATAGTCATCCCCGACACGGCCAAACCCTACCTGCACTTCGTCCGCAATGCAAACCCCGCCGTTCTCTCTCACACTGCGATAAACAGACCGCAAATACCCCGAAGGCAGGGCATACTGTCCTCCACAGGATACCATCGACTCGCAGTAGAAGGCAGCAAAGCCGCGACCATTCGTATCATTCTTCTTCAGAATTGCTTCCACTTCTCGAGCATAAGCTTTTCCAAGCTTCTTCGAGCCAATGCTGCCTTGGAAGCAGCCTCGGTGAACATCGGGCCCTGCTGCTACATGCACCCAATCCGCTTGCTTATGATCTGGAATCTTCTCAAACTTGTAGGGGCTAAGTTCTATTGTCGAACTCAGGTGTCCGTGATACGCACCTCCTATCACAATAGCTGATCACAACCAAGGAAAAAGAAATATCAGACGTATGGAGCATAGATTGTGTGCGTCGCTGTGCGAGCAAATTTTTCTTCACTTACCATCGTGGTTGCCCGTATATGTTCGTGCTAATCTTAAGGCAAGATCGTTCGCTTCAGATCCAGAATTTACAAAGAACACCACACTAAGGCGGTGATCATCAACCGTAGGTCCGCCTCGCTCTAAGTTGTACTTCGATAGATCGTGGTATTCCGTGCCCTCTGGCGCAACTGGAGAAGCTCGGGACACGGGAAACGGGTCGTCCCCTGAATCGTTAGCATCGTACTCGTAGGACGGCTCCTCTACAGGTCTAAAAGAGGATGTTTCGTGATTCCCTTTATTGCATTTGAATGTACTAATCAATTCTTTTGCATAGGACGAAAGCTCGGGATGAAGGAAGCGGGAATTTGTGTTCAACGTGGTTATTTGCTTCGTCAAGGCGTCCACAACTTCCGGATGAGAGTGGCCCACGTGACACACCTGAAGTAAGAAGCACCATGAAACGATAAGAGAGATTACAGGTCTAATTATCTACTAAACGCGTACATTATTCACCCCATCCAAGTATTCGACCCCGTTTTCATCGTAAAGGTAGGTTCCTTGACCTCGCACAAACATAACGGGATTTGACGCATAGTTAAGGCTGTGAGAGATGGAACAACTATCGTGTCAATAGACTCCATGCCAGCAAAGATTATACCACAAAGACTTACGCGACATTGAATCCGACATGTTGCTTCCGAAGATTCAGTACCTCCTCTTTCGAAAGCTCGAGTGCGGCCTTCGAAGGAAGATTCGGTCCGATGTCGTTTTTGTTTGAGGGGCCTTCAACTTCGGTTTCCATGTTGTGTTCCAATGTGCTCTGAACCGAGCTCATGGTGGATTTTCACCTAAATTTATATGTCACACTTTTCCAAAGCGTTCTAGAGATGCTTCTCTGTGGAAAGGGGCGTAGTATGGTGAATACACCCCACGGCAGCGCTGTTCTTTACAGAACTTCAACCTCTCTCGCCACCGCTCAGTATTGCGCTCGGGGTAATGAAAACCGAATTCTGTTCTCACTCTCTATTGAATATTGAGATGAAACTAGAAACTTTGATTTAGCGCTCTCAACAAACTCTCGAGGATCTAATTACTGTTGGGACAGTCTCCCGAGTGGGAACCTTCACAACTTTTCAGTTGCTCTGCGAGCCCCGGCTTGCTGCTCAGCGCCGCCCTCACACAAGGGCCACAAAATCCACCCCCAGACAATGATATACAGTAGCAGCAGTTGTGCAGGCAATCTTCGGTGCTCTTGAGAAGAGCGCTCAGGTCGTGTTGTGGAATATGCTGGAGAGTGTTGACCAAGCACTCACCTTGGTGGTTCTAACCCGGTGTAACATGATCTACAACAACTGCGGGAAAAATCCCAGTATCTATCACGTATGTACGCTATTCATAAACTTCTTGATAGTGGCATTCCACAATTAACACGGTACGCTCAACATACAATTAGTTACCTATGAGACAAGAGACTACGTACTGCGCAGCCTCTAGTCCTCATCGTCATCCATGAAACCGCTTCCACGTAGGTTCTGTTTTAAAATAATTTCCTTACAAGCATTAAACACGGTCTTTACGTTATCCGTATCTGTTGCGCATGTGACATGCCAAAAGATTTCCTTATTATTATTTTTGTTCTCATTCTGGTCCAAAAACTTCTGCAGGATGTAGTTTATACCAGCGTCGTAGTCACATCCTCCCGTATAGTCATCAAATAGCATTTTATTAGGGTCCGCAGGATCCGGTTGACGTATGTCCACGCGCTGTAAGCACCAAGGTTTAAGTCTTCCACATAGCAGGCGAATCATGACAGCCGGCATTCCCACTTACTTCTATTTTTTCCTTGAAGAGATCTCTTTTATTTAAAAATAGAATCATACTGGTGTTTTCGAACCATTTTGAGTTACAAATTTCATGGAATAAGTTGAGAGCTTCCACCATGCGATTCTGAGTGCTGTCTTCGTAAAGGACCTGATCATATTCATTAATGGCGGCGACAAAAATGACTGCCGTCACTTCGTCAAAGCAATGAATCCATTTCTTTCGCTCATTACGTTGACCACCCACGTCATACATTCTGATTAGCAGGAAAAATCGTTCGGTACAGTGTAAAAACATGCTTACAATAAAATCGTGCAGTACCCTATACGTACGCGAATCTGACATCGTCAATGAGATACTCTTCTTCAACGATTCCGGATGTTCTCACGCGAACCTTCAAAACATCTTCAATGGAAGGAATATAGTCGGGATCCGATATTTCGTCGACTTTCCGGAAAAAACTGTCAAAAGAAAAACGCGTAGAGTATGAGTGTGAGTCGGTAGACAGCCCACAGGACTAACGTACTAGGGAGCTGAATCATATAGCTGAAATTCATTCCTTCTTTGGTAAGCTCCTTGTATTCCCGGATCGTTCCATAGTGTCTTAATCTGCTCTGCAGTTTCTTTATCTATCTTTGTTTCTTCTGACAGATCCTTGATTGCTTCAGCGGCGTCTTGCGCCTTAATTGAGATATCAAAATTTTCTGCTGCTTCGATCAGAGCCTTCATCGAGGCAATAGTGTTTGAGCATACGAATCCAACATGATTTGCACGATCTTGGTCCGAAAAAGACGTCCCATAAAGAATCCTCATCTGCTTGAAAATGGTCGACTTGCCGGATTCTCCCGCGCCTGGTACCCAACGATCAAAAGCACCACCACGTCAGTTGGCAAGCACAGTACATTCACCGCCAAGGCCCGTGAACACAGGATATCCGGTACATACCTAAGAGAAGCAATTTGATCTTTTGTTGCTCTTCCATTTCATCTTTCTCGGCCATTTTCTGGATCTCGTGGTCCCTTCTCTCGGCCTCGAGCTGCTCTTTGGTTTTCGTCTGCATGCACCCCATTTTTACCGGCTGCTGTGGCGTTTTCGCTTCATCCACACCAATCCTACTCGTCTATATTTCGTCAGCAGAATACCCGGCAAGAAGATCAATAGTGTCTATGACTGAAAGTGTCTGAACAAAGCCACTCCACAGTTGTGGGGAAACTACAAAAAAGAAACTGCAGGGGATTGCAGAAGGGGGCACTCTGGCAAACACGGCGGAAAGATTGTTTGCATACGCGGTCACCAAAACTTCAAGTCGCGGTCGGAATCGTGCGTTGATGCAACAAGACGTAGAAGTTTGTTGTATGCAACTTCATGCAAAGGTCTTATCTGTAAACCGTAGAGCACGTTGGAGCAGATACCTCTCTAGCCCATGCAGAGGAGGGAGTAGCGACACTTGAGCAAAAAATGACACGTTGCAGTGCCGCGCCAAAAGTATAAGCCAATAGAACTCTAGTATATTTGCGAAAATTGCGATGGCATGGAATTTGCCTCGTACACCTGACTCTTTACCACAGATAGTAGGAAGCTTCTCTTCTCCGAGCAGAGGCAGTGGATGGGTGAACAAGAAGGCCACCCCTAACCAGGGAGCCACCGTACTCCCGTTGCCGAGAAAGCGGTTAGTGGAACCAGACCGGAGGGACTCAATTGTCAGTGTAGTTTCTTCTGTAGGGAGTATTGCTAATCTTGACGATCCACCACCTGTAAGTTTCTTCACTATGTTTCCTACTGTACCGTATACGACATGGATTCTTGCAGCCGTCCAGCCCACATCAGCTAGACACATACCAGGTTCCTGATATAGGAAGCTCCACCGAAGATGTCGAGGAGGCCTTTGATCTAGTTCCTTTTCCTGTAGAATGGGTACGCAATGAGGCGCTCGAATATTTTACACCTCGTCGGCTAACAGTTATGGCACATGCAGATTGTGGACTTCACTGATGTTCCTGCTTTTGACAAAGATAATAGTTTTTATGGATGCTTCAGGAGCCTAACGAGCATCCGACTTATCAAGGTACGAAAACTGCTTCGTACAGAAACGCCCGTTGATACCTTCGCTACCCGGAAGTAGTACTCGTTTGTACAGACAATGGCTCTGTACATGGTCCACGCTGTGGCTCAAGAAAACTCACATGACTGGACCTCGAAACGTCTCTACATGATTGCGAGCCGATGCTATGTTGCGGTATTCAGCGAAGTAGAGAGTGGATGGGACAAAATACGCTTCCCAGGATTCTATGCGATGGCCGTATCCCAATGCATATATCTCTCACTCCTTTTCTCATTTCCCCAAGATCAAAGAACGCTTACTCGACCAGAGTTCCTTCAAAACTTGGTCGATACCGTTTGCCTCTCCGTATCTGGTTTGCTGGGTCCACGTCCTCCTAAACAACTTTGGAATGCTGTTGGAAAACGATTGCTTCGCAGGATTAAGCGATGGAGAGTGAAACACCAGCGTCTCCAATGGCCTCTTCCGACTTTTACTAGCGGTCTGAACTACAATGACAAACTGAAGGCCCCAAAAGAAGGAGGAGAAATCGCGGCCGATAATACCACTACCCAACAGAGCCGTGGGAAGCTGTTCTGCTACCTGAATCATAGCAGGTTTGTCCAGACGTATTTGATGGCTACGCGGAGCAATGAATTTCTACAGGATGAGAAGGCGAACGCAAGAAGTTACGCTTTCGACCAATTGGTAGCGGCCAGGGCTGGCGCGAAACCAGGTCTACTTCCCTCTGATACGGAATGGACAGTCTCTTTATCTTCCAAGAGTAGCGGAAGAGTTGATGAAGGGGTGCGGAATCAGGCGGTTTTGAGGAGACGCACACGCGTGGGATCCTGTGCCCGTGCACCGAATAAAGTCTCTGCAATTGACAACGAGACCACATCCAACAACCCAATCTCTGTGCATCTCCAACAGATCCACGCTCAAAAACCCCGAGTAAAAGGTGCAGCCCCGGGAAGATGTCCTTTTAAGAGGGAAAATTCCAAGACATTGGGACCTCATTCATCGCCTTATCCTTGGTTAGTTTCCAAAATGAAACTGTCACATCACGAGCGCGACCTTTTCTCGGGATTCAAATACGAAACCAAAGAAGAACAGGAGCAACAACGTTTTAGCACACTGCAATCTTCTTCACCACTACTGAAGGCCTGTGAATTCTACAAGTCACCGCATCAAGGACACGAGAGGAAAGCCACGGCTGAAGGTTTGCGCAAGAAATCCCTGGCATTGAAAATACGCCGCCAAAGCATCACCGAGAGGTCACCGTCGCGCTCCCGTTCTAGAAGAGAGTCGATAGGAAGCGAAGGAAAGTCAGTATTCCTAACAGAGTTTGATTCTATGGTGAAAGGCCCCTTTTTGGACATCAGTGAAAAAACAGCCAAAGAAAGAGTTGAAGAGATGGAGAAAACGGGTGAACTGACATTGCTGAACAGAAACGATATAGATGACGATCGAAGTGACTACTTCTATCTGAACGCTGCGTTAAAGCCTCCAAAAGTTTCAGACTTTTACCAGAGAAGGCGGCTCCTCGACAAGGTACACGGCACCCTTCGAGCAAACTCCGAAAATTCTGCGCAACAAGTCAAAATGAGCCGACTTCGCGTAAAACGGGGATGGAAGCGGGTATCAGCAGAACTACGGGAGATTGATCGAACAAAGGCAGTGGCCCTAGGCTCATCAAAGAGCGTAAAAGAGACGTCCGCGTATATTATGTTTAAGAGAGAACAAGATGAGAAGGATGTAGCGGAACAACTGCACAAAGTACAGACGCATCTGAAAAATCAGAGGCAGTGGTAGAGGAATGAATAGCCGTATTCACACAAATCATTCTCATTCCAGAAACACTTTCCGCTTTCCACTCTCATCGACGAACAGAAGTGCCGGTAGTTTTGAGAAGATCAGTGGCAATCCGTGTCGGACCTTCTACGGCTGGTTTATGTGGACGGTTGTCACTGACTTACAAGAACCAAGGAGCCCAAACTTTTTCCGGAACGGAGCTATAGACAGATCGGAATGTGAAACTTCGAACTTTTCAGCAATTCATGGTGCGTCCCGAAGGATAAGTTTCACGATTTGACGACAATCTGAAGAGTTGCAGTACACTTGGTATTGGCATCATCATGTCGTGAAGTCAATCATACGTTCCGTCCAACAACCCCGTACCTCCCAAGAAAATGACCGCGACCTCAACTGAAGGATACGTTTCGTGCGTATCTGGCAGAGTATCTGTAACGTGCAATGTGTCACTCGCTCTTTGTCGGGCAGGGCCCGGCAGGCGTGGCTTAAGTCAATCATTTCTTCGACTTACGAGTAATCAGTAATCATCTCGCAATGCACGATGCATCCGCCACAGTAGTGAATGAAACATTCCCATTTGTTTTCATCAATATATCTCGCTACATATAGGCTGCTTAGGCTTTGTTTCTCAAGACGATAAGTGCTTTTCTACCCCCTTGTGGAAGCGTCGAATACGACTTTTTTTCTCTTCAATCCACCAGTTTTCCAGTAGGTAGTCTCGGTACACGGCTACACTGTACCACATCCGTTGGGAGTATTGTAAGAATTAACCGGGTGCATTTCTTCCGTTGAAGTAATTATGTCTGAGCAGGAGATGGAAACTAAAGTAGAAGGATCGGAGGAGGAACAGCTGGAAAAAAAGCAGGAAGAAAGCAAAGCACATGGGGATGATACAAAGGGCACTGAGGGTTCAGACAAAGAAGAGAGAGACTCTAAGGGCAGGAAACATGATTCAGCTGAAATAGAGAAGAAAGACAAAGGTGACTCTGATGAGGAAAGCTCCAGAAAACGTCACCGCTCTAGCAAGTAAGCTTCTGGAACTTCTTTTCCTTTTGTACTCACTCCGTTTTTTTATTTTAAATCCTTGATTCTGTTCTGCAGGAGCCGGCGTCAAAGTAGTAGTAAGCATCGTAGTAGTCGTCATCGAAGTAGCAGCAAGCATCGCAGTAGTCGTCATCGAAGCAGGAGCCACCGGGAAAGCAGCAAGCATCGAAAAAGCCACAGGAGTAGTAGTAAACATCGAAGGTATGAATAAGCCGTATAAAATCGTTGTGACATTGTTATCCTGAACCTTAGTCCTTATTCGATTCACAGGTCGCGCGACAGGGATCGTAGTCGGAGTCGTCGGTCTCGCAGTCGCCGCTCTAGAAGTCGTTCTCGTGAAAGACGACATCGGCGTCGAAGTAGGAGCCCAAGTGATGATGAAAACCGTCGCTCAGAATCTGAAGATAACAATGGAGGTGGTGGAAGGTCGAAGGTTACAAATAGCGTTGCTCAGCTCCTTCAGAAACTGGGTGGAGGTGTGGCTCAGAGTGCGATGAACAGCTTGAACGCAGCTCCGCCACTTGGAGGGAGTCAGTCATTGCAATCGTTCACCATGAACGGCTTGGGAATGGGAGCGAATGCGGTAGCTACGTTTGGAAATTTTGCAAGCAACAATCCCATGGAGCGCGTTGAGAGAGAGCTGTACGTAGGCAATTTGCCATCTGGAATCCAACCAAAGCAGATCCACGACTTCTTCAAAGCCGCAATGAAGCATTTAGGGGTCCTAAAGTCTGAAAATCCAATACAGGCGGTTCGTCCTGCCGGTCCTCAAGAACGGTTTTGTTTCATCGAGTTTTCTAGCACTGAAGAGGCAAACTCTGCCACGCTATTGAGCGGCATCAATCTTTTGGGGATGCCCTTAAAAATAGGCCGGCCCAAGTCCTATACTCAAGTGACGGGGAAAGAGGCGACAATACCAGCCCCCGAAGCCTTGTCTGCGATGGGAGGCCACAGTGGATTCCACGAAATGGGTGGTATTACATCGGCAGCAGCCGCTGCGGCACCAATGGTGGACAGCAGTGCCATAACAGGGGCTAGCCAGTCTTCCACTGCTACGACTTCGACGCAGCCATCTGCTGAAGGGGATACAGGGAGCGTCAAGATCAGTAATTTCGGTGAAGGGTGGACAGCGGGCCAATTGAAGGAGCTCGTTGAACCTTTTGGTGAAGTAAAAACGTGCTACATAGCCGAAGGCGTGTGTTACGCCGAATTTACGCAGCAGTCTAACGCCCAAATGGCCGCACAGGGTTTGAACGATCTTGATCTGGGCGACCGAAAATTGCAAGTTGAGTATCTGGACCCGGAGCAGAAGGCCACTGATAACGTTGAGACGAAGTTTGTGCAATTGAGAAACATTCTCATATGTGAACATGTAAGTACTGTTACAGCATTTTGTTAAATATATTCGTGTTAACAGCGACTTGTCTTTGTTCTCGACCGCAGCTTTCGGATGAGGAAGAATATTCAGACATCCTTGAGGATGTCCGTGAGGAAGCGGAAAACTTTGGTAACATTGTTCAAGTACAGCCCGCCAAACAGGCGGAAAATCCTTCAGATCCTAATTCCACGATACCAATGTTCTTGGAATTTTCTGATACTGAATCTGCAGCGAAGTGCTTTAACGCTTTGAGAGGCCGAAAGTTTGATGGACGCGTAGTTGAGGCTAAATACGTGAATGTTGAAGACACTCCTTTTGGAGACACTTCCTCCGCTAACCAAGATAAGCAACAGTCCGGAAACGAAAATACCGAGACTAACACATCGGAAAGGAATCCAGGCAGTAGTTCTGAAGCTGCTACTGTCTCCGCCAATGCGATCCAGGAAACAGGTAATTCTGTGGATCTCGACTAAAGTGTTTGCGATAATGCTTCTTGGTTTCCCATCCTGCCTCCAGGGATCATAATTGGTGGCTTTGCTGCTTTATGACTGGCAACTATGATATCCATGCTTCATGGTACCTGTCTGCGATGGTGTACTGTTGTTAAATCCTTGTGTTGCTTGTGAGACGCAGGGCTATCTTTTTGAGACCGTGCTGGGACATACATACATGTCACTGTGGTACCGCTGCTCGGATCAATACAAGACTGTCAACAGTGTTCGTTGTCTGGGTATTTAAACAACAAATTAGGTGTTCCGCGTCTGTGGAGACCCTATCCTTGTTTCTTGTTTTGCTGCATTCGCTACTCAGACAACTTAAAGCGATGGCTACGGAGCTAGTGTATACAAGTGATGCACATGAGAAGCTGAGAACTAATCAGGGTCCAATAGTTCGCTGCGGTGACATATTTTGTTTGGGAACTGCGAGGTTAGTGCGTTTACGCTTGCAACTCAAGTACTTACTCTGAGTCTTTTGTAGGAACGACTTCTCTAGCCACATAAGATTTGGTTTGTTATGGGCTGTGGTACTGTACAACGTGTGGTACCTGAGTAGTTTGGCTAAGCGGCATTCCCGGGGAGCACCAGGAAAAAATGCACTATTCTTTTCTTAAGTTACCCTCGCCTTTACCACAGATAAGTCGTGCCTTTTCTGGAGTAGGTCCTTTCTTCCAACTTCTTGACGTTTTCGAAGGCGTCCCACGACGTTTCGTCATATTCCTGCGACTCCGTCAAGTTGAAGGTCATTTCTGTAGGGGCGGCAAAGAGGCACAAAAAAGGTGCTGGGTTTTGAGTCCGGACGCATAGAGTCCTGGTTATCGTCGTTTTTGATGTCTTGCCCAAAAGCGTGATGTCTTTGATGGATTCTCATGAGGTGGGGAGTGTAGAAAATTACGCGATATAATGAGTGGGAGCGTGTCCCACGCCCGTGGCTCCTCTTCTCCGGCTGGTTCTTCCGCGGATACCTCCCAAAACGACGATAATTCAGGCCCTATACACCGTAGTGTACCATCTGGGGTGATACTCTCTTGCTCTACGGCGATATCCACGTGTGACCAGATAGACAACGAGCAGCATGAGCACCCGAAACAGTCAATAGGAGCATCGTCGTCGGCGTCCACTCGAGCCCCTCCAGCGCCTTCATCCTCTTTAAACAGAGCTTCGACGGCATATAGGCCCTCCCAGCAACATCGGCACCCTTCCGCAGTTGACCAAGAAATCGAAGAAATCAACACAGGGCTCCGACGGGTCTTGCAAGAATCCCAAAAAAGACGGCAGCAACAGAGATCCGCCGCCGCCGCAGCAGCAGCCGGAAATCCACCCTCTATACCTTCTGAAAGGAAGCAGCGGGCCGCAACTTTAACATCGACTCCTTCTCATAGTTTAACACAAAGCAACGCAGCAGCAGACGGCAGCTCTCGAAGGAGAACCGAGCAAGGGACTCGCCACGTAAGAGCGTCCACGGAACACGGCAAAATGGCCACAGCTTCTTCCTATGAGAATGTGAGCCCTCGAACAGGGTCATCCTCTGATTCAGGCTCGGATTCCGGTAGCTCAGGAACAGAGAGAAGAGATACAGAATCGGCTGTGGGGAATGCTGGTAAGTTGATACAGAAGCATGACACACGAGATGGCGCTCGTTTTACCTGGCAATGTGGCACACAGATGCTGGATACTACATTCGCCAACTGCAATACGAAGACCTGCAAGCGGTCAAAGCTTTGCAGGATAAAACTCTAGAAGTCAAGTATGACGATAACTTCTACTCGTCACTCGCGAGGAACATAAATTCGTCGAAACAGATCGCTTTGGTATGTTGCCGCTGTCCGCCGAGGTCTCAAGGGCATGGTAGCGCACCTCCCCTTGACAGCGGAGAAAGAGAAATGTCCCGAGAAACAAAGGCTACTTCCGGAGAAAGTAAGAGCGGGAACGAAGAAAAGGACGTTGTGGTAGGGGCGATTACGTGTCGTATAAGTCGTTTGAACAAGTATTTTTTGGGTGTTTGTAAGTATGCGGTGGTGAGGGAAGCGTATATCATGACGCTGGCAGTTGATCCAGCACACCGACGTTGTGGAATAGCTTCAACCTTGCTCGAAGTAAGTAATTTCAAGATGCCTCCGCGTTCTCAGTACTCCACCAGTACTCGCGTTTATCCATTTTTCTCATGACAGCTTTGCGTAGAGGGAATTCGGCAGAATCCCAGGTGTGAAGCAATTACTCTCCATACTTTACGAGCTAATATGGCTGCGAAGAATTTGTACGAGCAATTCGGCTTTCACTGTAGTGAAGTTCTTCCTGCTCACTACTGGTTCAATGAGCGAAACCATGACGGAGTGAAATATGAAATGCGACTGAGGAAACCCACTTCTTTGTCGAAAAAGATATTCTTAGAAAGAAGGTGGCTGAAGAGTCTGAATCATGGTATCAAACGGTCTGTGCAGACCGGCTACAGGTGGATTTCAGGGAACATTGTTCACCGTTCATGCAAGCGTGTAGTAATAAATGTGGCTACAAATATTCAGGGGGCTTGGAGAGTATACTTTTCTCCAAGCAAGAATGACGAAGATGATGATGACGGTGACGTATCACCGCCAGAAGATAATGACTCGTTTAGCAACCAGCTGGTTCAAAGAAGGATGATCAACTGTACCCAGAGTACAGGCGTTTTATCCAATGCCAACACGGGGGAATTCGCTGTATAGGTACTGCAGCGACCGACCCCAAATGACTGTTCAACATGAAAACGATTAAAAAGCAACCATGTCATATTTCATTAGCACTACCCGGATAGTTTACAGTTCTTGTAGTCGCTTCTTTTCGGCGCCGTCGAGTTTAATATCATCTAGTTTGCGCAAGCTCTTCAGCTTATACTTCATTGTGGCGGCAAGCGATTCTAGCGTGGCAATGTCTTCTTCTAGCCTCAGCTTGTCGCTCTCAGTCTGGGCTAACTTAGCTTTCACCGCACCCCACTGATACTCCGCTTCATCCTTCTCGTCATTTCTGGTTTGCAAAAGATCCTTCTGGTTACGAATGTTCTCGTAGAGTAGTTCC
The DNA here is from genome assembly GCA_001687465.1 of Halocafeteria seosinensis. Classification (NCBI taxonomy): domain Eukaryota; class Bigyra; order Bicosoecida; genus Halocafeteria; species Halocafeteria seosinensis. The sequence goes on from LVLI01000939.1 coordinate 61,748, forward strand.
GTTTGTTCCCGCAACCTCACTGCTTCAACTTCAGAAGATTTCGCCTTCTCCTCAGCAACTTCCGCTTGATGCTTCAAGTCGTTATGTTTCCCCTGTTCTTCTGCCAGCTGCTTTTCCACTCTGGCTTTTTCTTCTTCAACAGCAGCAAGCTTTTCTGAGCTGTCTAGTCTGTTTTTTAAGTTTTCAATTACGTCGTCACTTAGATTCCTCACCTGCGAAGCCAAATCCTCGCGTTCATCCTTGGCCTGCTGTAGTTGCTGGACAATTTTGTCTTCTGCTGTTTTGTGGCTTTCAAGTAATCTGTCGAATTTATTTGACCACCGTTCAACTTCGTTTGATTTGTTGTCTATTATACCCTGAAGATGTTCTTCTTTTTCCGCAGCTCTTTGATTGGCATCATGTAAACTCTTTTCAAACGTCTCTCGTTCATGGTTAAGACGCTCTTCAATTGACTTTACCTTGCCTTCAGAAGCTGTCAATTGACTGTGTACCGATTCTAGCTTTCTTTGGGAAGCACGAAAGGCAGCGTCAGAGAGATCGGATGCACGCTGGGACCATTGTTGAAGCCATTCCGCAGGGAGCCGGGAAATGACCGCAGACGTAAGGACATGTTCCTTAGCAGGTCCGTGAGCTCGTTCCAGATACTCGTGGTGAAGATCCTTGATGGCATGCTGGTACACGCTTGATACGCTAGGGAACGGCAGCAGCTCTGAGTCGCTACCCTGGGACGAGCTCTCTTTAATCTTTGCTTCTGCGGTATCTTTATACTGAGGAATAAGTTCCTGCAACAGCGACTCGCAGTGGCGTTTACTCGCTTCAAAGTTTTCATCAACGAACTTGATGAATTCTTCTTCCAGCCTCTGCGAAAGCTGAGCTTCAAATGTAGCAACGCGTTCCGTGTCTTTTACACTGTTTCTGTGAAAGACGCTCCGCGATGTTGCAGACACTTCAGCGTGCACTTTGCGCAGTTCCTTGCCCTCGAAGATACGATACTCACCGGTGTCTCTTCTTGTCCTTTCGTTCATTTCGTCGCGGTACTTGCGTAGAGCCGCTTCCACGGCCTCAGAGCACTGAGTCTGAATGACACGATCCCAGGCCGTGCTAATTGTTGGAGTCTTATTATCATTCAAAGCAGCGACATATTGCTGCGCAAGATTTGCCAACATTGCGCCGTTCAAAGGTTGTCCGTACATCGTCTTGGGCCGTACGGTGTTGAACACGCGCTTCTTCAAAGCCTCCAGTTGTTTCCGAAACTCTGGGCGCAATTCTTCATCTGGCTGATCTGCAAGACGCGCTAGTTGTTTTTCATCATTCACTGGCCGAACCATTGTGATGCAGTCCCGTTCTGGAAAGAAATTCCTTAGTAAGAGACGGACGGCATTCTTCTGTTCAGCGGATTCAGAAGACGAGTCTTCCGGACGAAGAGCCTCTTCCAAGTATTCTCGGGCACTAATTTTCTTCCCATTTCTTTCAAGTTTCACAGAGAAATCCCGTACAACCCAAAGAAAATGAGGGAAAAACTGCGAGAACTCTGTGCCAGTATCTTCATCCGTCTGACGTGCTTTGACGTGGATATACTTCGTCAGGTTCACCACAAGCGACAGTCGTTGAATTGCGTTGCCATCGATGGTCCCAAAACTGTTATAGATGAAATAGCTGCTCAAGAGCAGGGCTAGTGCAAATATACGGCAGTCATACGTCTCTGAACGATTCGTGGATCCTAATCCCTCGGTGTCCAAGAACAAGATATGCTCATCACTGTCGTCTGTTTCAAGTGCTTTCCCCCAGATCCAGATACCCTTGGTGCATGCTTTCACCGTGGGTCCAACCTGGAACCCTTTGGGTGCATCCATCATCTTATTGAGCAAATAACTCTTGCCTGTACGATAAATACCTGCAATGGACACCACGGCAATCTTGCCTTGGAGGCTGTTCAAGTAGTCCACGGCATCTTGGTGGACTACAAAGCGATTCGTCTCCTCATCGATAGTGATAAACGAGAGAGGGGTATCCCATTGTCCGTCTTGAGTCTGAGGAGCATGATCGCCTCCTTGTACATCCCCATTGGGGGCTTCATTCGAGGCCATAATCACGTCGAACCTGAGGTGACTTAGCCGTCTCTCTGTATGATGGTACACAATCAATCAGCAAGAGGAAGACAGTATGCGGATGCATACGTAGGTCACAATTTCCACCTCTTGTAAGTACAGAAATTATGATGGAACAAGCCTTAACACAACCCCTGGCGGCAGCATTCAGAATTTCAGTGACCTTCACGCGGAAAACGACAAAACGCAACCGGCACGACAATGCAGTGTATTGTACACTGTGTACAAGTAAAGTTATCAAACTCATTGAATCATGTTGATAAAAGAGATGAGAAACCAAATACACCAGTGTCCATGCAGACGTACGTGCAAAACAAGTATCCCGTTGGTCCAATTGTCCTCCTTTGTGTACAAGTATGTAGCCGGATTCCAAGCCTCTTGTACCTCGATTTGGATGCGGAACCCCAACTCAGGATTCCGGTTGTATACTTAAATTACACAAGGCTTTGCTGTAATCATTGGAGAATTTAATGCCAGTGGATGCAAATATCGTACGATGTTGCCGCTGGGTATAGCGTACGGCTATTTTTCGATGCAACTATCAGTTATGGAAATGGAACCTGTACAGCTCTCAGTGCGGAGCCACTGGAGACGAGACGTAGAATACTTCATGATGGAAGTGGGCATAAGTATGCAAACATTTAGAAAGTGAAAGCACTAAGTAGAAATACACTGAGAAACAGGCCACACTGAAACCAGGTCATTTAATTTGATCGTGGTTCAGCAACTGATTTCAAATCCTACTACTGGAATCCAATGGACCATTTCTGCCGATTTATGATCTCAGCACGTTTTGGGAGCGGTGGGTACCCTTAATGTTATCACAGAATCAACTAGAGTCTCTCATCTCGAGTTGGAGTTTCAACATACAACTTGAGAGGCTGAAGTAGGCACTTCAAGTCTTAACGGCATGCGCAACTTGACGGCAGACACGTCTTCCGGTAGGAGCAATACGAGTACACACATAGGCAAGGTTGTGCGGCAAGACTCTTGAAGCAACGTTTTGATGTGATTGATGGATTGGGGAAACAATGCACCTGACAAACTTGTTCTATCTCATAGATTTCTTACCCCTTCGCATTCGTAGATATTCGTAACCGGTCAGTCGTGCGCAGCGTACAGGATAGTCTATCTATGATTCGTAAAGCACGCATATTTCACTTAAGGTGGCAGCACAAAACTATTCCATCGAGTGTAATTACTTATACAGTCGTGACTCTTTTATTGATGGTAACGATGAAGTTGGTTCAGGAAGAACACAAAATTCTATATTGGGTTCAGTGTCCAGCCGATACATGTACCGTGTAGTATTTCGAAAGAGAAGTTGCCGGTGCCCGTGTACTTATTGAACTCGCTACCGAAACGATGGGAACCTACACGTGCACACTATGTCATGGACAGTGTACAACGGGAGCTACGTCGTCTTTCGAACCGCCTAGCAGAAGGAATTCCTCGAGCTGTTTTGCACCGGGAAGCAGCAGCACAGCAGAACTTCTTCCCGAAGTTCACTGGGATCTACAAATCTTGAAGCATCAAATGGAATTGCTTCAGTCGCTTCATCCTTGCCATAATTATTCTACCGATACAAGAAGAAAGGCAATAGAAGTCTTGAACGAGCAGAAGCATACGAGAGAAAGAGAAGAGGGAGGCAAGAGGAATCAGTGAAACAGTGGTGGAAGCAGGATCAGGATAGGACTACACTGTACTGTACCGACACACACACGCATTCCCGTCAGTTCTGTTCGTCTTACTGTTGGGGTCTTGCAATGCATATATCTAGATATGTTTCATGCTCTACATATGAATAAGATACAGCACCGAAACCAAACGTTACCAGCGCAGCGGTTCCTGGGTTTCCACACATATGGAATTGACTGCGGGATCCCACTGTACGCCCGGTGCGTGTACAACTTCCTAGGCAACAGGGATAATAAGTAGATACATTTGCCGCATACGATACCGGATCACTGTTGCCTTCTAATCACACTTAGGTTTTAGGGGATGGAGGATTCATGGCTTACGAAATCAGATTATCTCAGTTCCTACGCGAGTCGCGACGTTGAAGTCTGCAAGTTTCACTGTTTGAACTTCACAGCCACGATGAAAGACGCATCCGAAGATGAACCTCCAAGAAATGTAGTTCAGGGCGAATGATTGAATCGCAGTGCTCACCAAGCAATGCACGATAAATTGGCACTTTGTTCTCCATGTGGCAACCGTGGTTTGACGTGTGTCATAAATATAGTTCTTAGTTAAAGCGGGCTCTCCTTAACGGGTGTTGACAAACTGTGCTCCAGTTCATTTCGAAGGCATTTTACGTCTATCTTGCCTCAAGCAGTCCTTGCACTCGATATTTGAAGCCGCGATTATGCCGCCGAAAAGCTCGAGGAGCGGAGCCAAGAGTGGAGGAGGTGGCTCAGAGGAGCAATTGGAGCATCTCTTGAACTTGGCAAATAAGGAATATGTTAAGCCAGAACTGTCGTTTGTAGAATGGCCGGAACCAAATGAAACACTGGATGAGGAAATTATCCAAAGGGGGAAGAAGGTGTTTGAGAGATTCGATACAGCATCCACGGGTTACATTGCTACTAGCGAGTTAGGGGCTTGTCTTCGAGCTCTTGGATTCTACCCCACAGTGGTATGTATTTCATGTAGTTGATGCCATCAGTTCGCGGGATCAAAGTCTGAGTGCTTGCAGAAGGAGGTAAAAGGCTATGGAAGTGCAGTGGAAGAGGATGGGCGGATTGACTACACAGGCTGGCTTAAGGTTCTGGCTCGAATAAAAGGAGATGAATACTCACAGGACGCAGCAATTGCAGCGTTTAAGAAATTTGATCCAGAGAATAGGGGATACGTTACCCTTGCTAAGTGCCGTGAAATATTAGGAAAGCTGGGAGATGAACCGATGAATCCGGGCATGGTGGAGCACCTAATGCAGGTAAGTGAGACTGTAGAAGAATCTCCGACACGTACAGCATTATAGAACCCTCTGCTGCAGTATGCTGACCCCGATGACGCGGGAGAAGTCGATTACGTAGCCTTTGTCCAACGAGTTATCGCGGAAGCGTCACAACCACCACCGGACCTAGGTGAAAAGAAGAAGAAAAAATAGACGCACATTATCGCACATTAGGTATGCAGCACAAGTTTATATGTATTAGTTAGGTTTCAAAACCTGTCATAATAATCAGCACTGCCTCGACTTTGTCTTTCCTCCAAGTAATCGTCTACATTAACGGGAGCATCCATTATCGAGGAAAGAGCCTCTGATCTTCCTGACCCTCTTGATCGATCTGAATCACTCAAGTTGCTGTGAGCGCTCTCACGGCGAGGCTGTTTTTTATTTTTCTTTGAAAATAAGGAGAATATCCCCCTGTTTGATTTTGTCTTGTTCGTTATACTGGTTTCCTCACTCTTAGTGGAAGAGGGAAACAAACTCGCAGGCTTAAAGGTGCCCCTTTGGTTTCTCCCAGCACGCGAATGCGACTTCGTGTCTAGACTGACCATCGACACCTCACCATCCTCTTTCATTTCTTCTCTATGACGTCTAATTCTTTTATCTTCAGTGGATATGGCTCTTTGCCCGACTGGTTTTCCAGTCAACCAAAACGCGTGAGGGTTACTCCGGGCGTATCGGGAAGAGCGGCTTTCGGTTTTGTTGATGCCCACGTTCGGTACTAATAGCGATCTACCTTCTGCCAGGGCATCTTCTTGTGTAACCAGATCTTCGTTTTCACCTCCGTCTTCGGTTGAAAAAAGCGATTCCTCATTTAAGTTGGCAAACCTTTGAGGGTCGTGAGCAACGAGTTCGCCGTTCTTATTGTGATCCTCGTAGTACGCGAGCAGATTGCTATTCAACTTTCCATATGCAAATTCAAAATCAAACAGTTCATCATTTTCAGGTCCTGACATGTTACCAAAGGAGTCTCCAAGAAGATCCTCCCCAGTCAGTTTCTTCTGGGCGGTATACTGCGGGCGATGATAACATGAAGCGCACCTTTTAAAACACGCCTCTGGAAGTACACAATATAAGCATTGACAAAAGCAATCAAGTATCCTGGAGAGCGTACGAGCGGATATCCCATAGACAAGAAGATTAAAAAATCCTTGCGAAGGAAACAAAAACGCCTCCAAGTAAACTAGCGTAGGTTGCGGGTGGTGTCCATCTGAAAATATCTGATATACACGGTTGATTAATCCCGGGAGGACCACAAGCAGAAAAACGAAAAGAAACAATGCCAACCGAAATCTTATCCTAGAGTAAGCTTTAGAGAGCTTAGCCACCAAGTTTTCTGCATTTGTAGTAGTAAACCCATTCATTTGGAATTGATATAATCCCTCTCGCTGCATTTGCGGTAAGCTGCTAAAAATTTTCACGGTCACGTAAGTGTTGTGTGCCAAGACGATTACTAGAGGAAGGAAAAAGAGAACAAACTGCTCCACTGCTCCGGATATCGCCCAAGCAGTATCTTTGTGAGTGGAAGAAATCCAACACCAAGGTCGTTCATCTAACCCGATACTCCTGTGTCCAAGACCTGCTTTGACTCCCAAATAAACTAACGAGAACGCAGGTAAACCCCACGAAATCATATGATAATATCGCTCTCGCCTCTGGAAGCAATTTATTAAACACATGGATAACGAGAGTGAACAGGCTGCCACTGTAGTCAAGTGGCACTTACGTTCATGTCTTCCACCGAGCGTTCCTTCACAAATATTAGGTGTAAATGCCTCGCTAAACAGGCCGTCCACAAAAACGAGGCGAGGAAGAAGAACTGTAAAACATAGCCCTGCGCGATGCAAGCGTTTGATATACTATCCATCGTGACTGTCATATGGCCAGCGTAGACCCATGCGGCCGAGCAGATGATGTCGCAGGTACTGATGTAAATGAGTAGTTTTCTGATCAGTAGTAAACGGTGGCCGTAGACGTTCAAGGTGTAGAGAATAATTGTAGCCCCTCCCAGAAACGAAATTATACCGGAGACAGTCAGGAGAATGTCTTGTACTTTATTGTGACTGGTGGTTGTTGGTGCGAATGGCTCAGCACTTCCACCTCCTCCACTCGGTATCGAGCCATTCCCAAACGACGACATCTCGCCAGATGTGGCTTTCCTCCTATCAGGATACCATGAGACCCACCCATATACTGTGGTATCATCAGGCAATACAAGCTGGATAACTAATTAAGGGCCTTGAAGACGGTCCGAAGTTGAAGTTATGACACGACAATCTTTTGTGCTATTAGTTGTTTGCGGCATGCACATAGCTGTTTTTGCGCAATGGATGACCGAAGTATTGGCTCATACATACATATCTTATTTACTCTACTGCCCAATGTGCTGGCGACTGTTCATATTGCACGAATAGTGTGCGAGAACGCCCTACGAAGAAGCAAAATGGCCGCGGGGTCCGCCGCAGAGCTGGACAGGTACGTCTAATGTCTTCCAAATGAGGCCCATTTACCCCTTACAGCACGCATTACGCTTTGCCGCTTCATCTACAGGATGCGAGAGCTCCTGAACAGCTACTATGGAGATCTGGACGATGATGAGGAAGAGGAAGAAGAGGACCAGTCCGAGGAGCAATGGGGAGAGGAAGAAGGATATACAGACCAAGAGACGGGAAGTCAACAACATTATCCAAGCAAAGCGCATCGGCAGCAGACACGTCATTCGTCCGGCCAAGCCCTTAACATTGATAAGCCGGCATTCGATCCAACAGCATTTTTAAGAGAACAACTCTCCTCGAAGAGTCTACCAGAACTCGCCGCATACGACGAAAAACTGGCCATGGACACGAAATCGTTGGACGCAAACATGCAAAACCTAGTGTATGAGAACTACAATAAGTTTATTGGTGCAACAGATACCATCCGGGAAATGAGGCATAGCGTTGGTGAAATTGAAAGCGAAATGGAGCATCTCAATTCGCACATGTCAGAACTGAAGAACAAGAATGATTCCTTAAACGAAAAGCTGGGACCAAACATTGGCAAAACTGAGCAGCTGATAGGAGTTCGAAGACTACTCCAAAGGCTGGAGTTTTTGTTCGATCTTCCTGTCAGATTAAAACGTTGCATCGAACTTGATGCGTTGTCGCAAGCTGTGCGTTCCTACAACGTAGCTGCCGACGTCCTTCGCAGGTATAGCCATGTACCGTCTCTTCATCAGATCTACGTTGAGGCTTCGAAAACTATTGAAAACCTAAAAGTTCAACTGCGTAACCAGATCGAGAGCGCCGACAAGGCAAACTCTTCACAAAAGGCGATTAGCGATGTGATAGAGGCCATCCAGTTGCTGGTACAACTGAAGGAACCCCACAGCAATTTGCGAGGTTTGTTTTTAACTTGGCAGCGTCAACATCTATTGGGAGTTTTGGATCGCTTCGTCGCGTCGTACCAAGAAAACGCTCGTAATTCACTACAACAACAGCATGGGACCTCAGA
>LVLI01000942.1:0-10604 GCA_001687465.1 Halocafeteria seosinensis
ATGTCATACCAAGGGGAGTTTCCCACCTTATCTAAGTCGATTTGAACAATTGGCAATAAACCATAGTGGGACCACCAGAGAGCTGTTTGCATGTCTTTTGTCGTGCTGATGAACCAACTTGTAGTTGAGGATTTTCTTCCTGAGTCACACACACCGAAGTGGAAGTTGGGAGTCAGCACATGGTATTCCAGCACCAGTCCTCCGGTCTATTTCATTTTTTGATTCAAATTCAGCAATAATCGGCTAGTACGCCCGTGAATGATTGTGTGAAATAGAAGGGGCAGTATGAATGAGTTACATAGTATATTGCAAAGTCTGTCAGCCGTTGCAACTGGAAGTCTACAAAGGAACAGCGGGCCCGTCGCTGCTTAACACGGGCGCATACCGCTCCTCGTTAAGAGGATGCGGTCAACTTCCCGGACGGTGGGCTATCTGTCACATTTGTGTGTGTGTCTACAAAGTTTACAAACGTTCCTATGCGTGTGAAATGCGTCGCAGCTTCCATGAATCAGATACGACGGATAATTCGTTAGAGTAACGAGAGCCATCGAGAGCGCACCTTCTCTTTGTTGTTCAGATTGTTGTTTGGAGTTCAACTGGTGGAGACTCACATATGTGCGTGTGTAAACAGCGAGGAGAACTTGCCATCGAGAGGAGGATTTCTATAAATGTATAGATTTCATTGGGGGATACTGTGTTGTTATTCACATGCTCTGACTCCATGGATGCGTCAGCTCAGCTTCTACCTGCATATCTCTTCGTGACGGTCGTTGCTCCGCTGCTTTCGTGCAAGCTCTAAGACATAGGCTTTTAATACTTGCGCATGAGACAGTACCTTATGTTCTTTCCAATCGCCATTACAATGGAAGTCACGAAGAATGATGGCGTCGCCTTGTAATAGCGGCTTGATTAAGCGACGGCGCACTACGTCTGTGAGCTTGGTTTGCAGCACCCATCGATAAACCGGGATATAAATATCGCGGCGTGCTTCAGGATAGGCGAGCACTTTGGAGCCATCCCAATAGTGTCCAAGGACCTTCCCAAATTTTTTTGTTGTACGCTTTATTCCTTTCATGTTTGTCACTTTGAATTTACCACTATCAGGCCCTTGGGCACAAGTCTTCTCGTTTCCTTCAAATGTCTTCAGTCCTTGCCAAACTCCCTCAACGGTCTCACTGAGACTATCCTCGAAACCAGTCACGAATTGATCTACAGGAATATTCCCAACGGGATAGAAAGGGGAGAGTTGCCTAAGTTCGTCGTCGGTGGTTCGCGAAGTAACGTCCAAGTCCAACACTTGTTGATGGGTGCCGATGAGTGCCTGAAGGTCTTGACGGACTTTTTCCATTTTCTTTGGCGCGTTTCGCGAGACCACCTGAACTCTTTCATTGAGGTCATCTGCGGGTACGTGGGCACTAGGAGACGCCCAAGCCTGATACGTCAAAGGAACAGCGCCGCACGTTTCTGTCCGAGCAGCACTTGCCGTGGGATCACCCACGTCTTTGGATTGAAAAGGTATCCTGACTTGACATTCACTGTTTAGGTCTGCGGTTGCTCTGTACTAGCTGACACGCGGACCTTGTCCCTAGGTCATCCCCTCTCACCTGCGTACTTGAGCAGTTCTTCCGACTGTAACCCAGCAAGAAAGAGAGTCGACATCGAAGCGTGTTGAACCTATCCCAGTCCAGGGCATCCATCGATGGACATGTGGTAAGCCATTGCTCTAGAGTTTCGAGTCTCTTCGGACCCTTTTCGCTATACCTTGGCTAAATAGCGTTCAATTGACCCGCCAGCCATAAGTCTTTCCCAAGGATTCTTGCATTGCGGTTGGCCCCCACGCACTGTATCAAGCAATTTTCTTATGCTTGCGTCATCCGGAAAAAAGGCTCGTGCAATTTGACCATTTGGTTTTCGTCCCATGCATGCACCGAGGTCTAGGGTTGTTGGGACCGAAAAAAAAGCAGACCCCCAACTGACCATCCCCAACCCCCGTGGGGAAGGTTTGGGGAAGCCGAACTTCGAAAACTTGATACGTACCTTCCCGATCCCCAACTGGGGAGGGGAAAGCTCCCCAGACCATCCCCCATCCCCGTGGGGAAGGTTTGGGGAAGCCGAACTTCGAAAACTTGATACGTACCTTCCCGCGGGGCGCGTGAAGGGGGTCCCGATGAAGGGTTTGTTGCTGGAAAATTTGTTTGGGAAGTGGGTTTGATGTGAACTCTACCGGAGTAATACGTGCTGTGTGATCAGTGACGCTACGCGACTACAGACACGTTGCAGCGGGATCTGTGGAAGTGCCTGAACGATTCTCGTGGACAATGTGTTACTACACCACACACATCCGGTCGAGCTCAGGTCCGGTGTCTTTTCGTGAGCGCTTCGCGCTCCCTCAAATCCACCGTTTTGGTGGGTACGTACCATGTTCACTCGGAGACCAAACAATTTACAGTTGTTCATCTATAATTTAATAATGCATTGCTGTGCCGGGCATGACCCACGGTCGGTCGACTCGAGTCTTAGCTTGACTTCACTGTACTACAAGAAGATTTAACACGGGCGCATACCGCTCCTCGTTAAGAGGATGTGGTCAACTTCCCGGCCGGTGGGCTGTGTGCACAAGAAGATAGTCGATCGAAAGGGTTGTACAGCCATTTGTTTCAAGACGGAGAAGCAAACAGATCCTTTGTGTTGAGGGTGAGGCTTCACTGCAGTGTACAACCACACCAGGAAGTTGGCAGGCCTGACTTTCGGAGCCGTTTAGCCCCCAGGCTGCCCCAGCAGAAGTTAGCTACACCTACACGTTTAAACACACCAACTCATTTGACAATAGCGCCAGAATGGCAGCTGCAGCTCCGGAGGAAGCGCCAAAGTCTACCTTGGATGAAGCTATTGAGGGAATCCCTCACTGGTTCGTTCCTAGAAAATGCAAAGTGAAGGATGAAGTTGGCTGGGCTCAGGGCATCGCAAAATGTTTGGATAGGGAGAGAAGTATTGCGTCAAAAGACATTGAAGAAGTAGAAGCGCTTCTCCGTCCAGAAAAAGCGGATAAGCCCCTTACTGACGTCCAGCGAAACGAGCTCAAGCACAAACTCGTGGTTGCTTGTTTCCTTTTGGGTGACCGTGGGGCTTGCGATGCGTATAAAGAAAAACGCCTCAAGGATTTGTACCCTCCCGATGAGAGGGACAAAATGAAACGGAAAGTTGAACGGTGGAGAGCGGCGGGAGCCGGTATATTTACCTCATTTACGCAGGAAGTGGGTCCTCTAGTACTTTCGCTGACCGGTATGCTGTGTGACTTGATTAGGAAACTATGCGCGCACGAGATAGGTAGGTCACATAGAGATTTGGTGCGTTTGAGTGCTTTGCTGAGATCTTATGTGTGTGTTAAAGATGATTGGAAGGGACCGCAATTTGTGTTCCTCTCGTGGGGGAGCAGTATTCCCCCCCTTTTTGGCGTTTCTAAGGGTTATACGCGGACATTTCCTGGTTGCCTTAGGAGACGTAGGGATGGTGATCCAGCAACGAGTTGTGGCTTTTAGCTAATGATGGGGTTCGAAAGCCAAGGGGTTTAGAGCCCTACACACGGTACCTTTTGGTCGTGCCGAAGAGAGGGCGTTTGTTGTACCCTGACATTTTTTGCTGAATTCCATAGCAGTCTGTCCCCAGCTTCCTAAGTCGTGCCAGCGGGGAACAGCAATGAAGGGAGGAAGCATAGGGGACCCAAGGATGAATTGTTGTCGACATGCAATCCAACTCTTCGTTTACAAAAAGGTACCGTGTGTAGGGCTCTAAACCCCTTGGCTTTCGAACCCCATCATTAACTAAAAGCCACAACTCGTTGCTGGATCACTATCCCTACGTCTCCTAAGGCAACCAGGAAATGTCCGCGTATAACCCTTAGAAACGCCAAAAAGGGGGGGGGGGAATACTGCTCCCCCACGAGAGGAACACAAATTGCGGTCCCTTCCAATCATCTTTAACACACACATAAGATCTCAGCAAAGCACTCAAACGCACCAAATATCTATGGGTGGGTAGTGACCTACCTATCTCGTGCGCGCATAGTTTCCTAATCAAGTCACACAGCATATCGGTCAGCGAAAGTACTAGAGGACCCACTTCCTGCGTAAATGAGGTAAATATACCGGCTCCCGCCGCTCTCCACCGTTCAACTTTCCGTTTCATTTTGTCCCTCTCATCGGGAGGGTACAAATCCTTGAGGCGTTTTTCTTTATACGCATCGCAAGCCCCACGGTCACCCAAAAGGAAACAAGCAACCACGAGGTTGTGCTTGAGCTCGTCTTGTTGGTCGTCAGTAAGGGGCCGAGTCGTTTCCTTCTTTTGACATAGAAGAATTGCCACATTGTTTATGTCTTCTGAAGTAATACGTTTATCCCTACCCAAACATTCTGCAATGCCCTGAGCCCAACGAATTTCATCCGTCACTTTGCATTTTCTAGGAACGAACCAGTGAGGGATTCCCTCAATAGCTTCATCCAATGCTAACTTTGGCGCTTCCTCTGGAGCTGCCATTCTGGCGCTATTGTCAAATGAGTTGGTGTGTTTAAACGTGTACAGTAGTAGTAGCTAGCAATAGCCCCTGGGGGCTAAACGGCTCCGAACGTCAGGCCTGCCAGCTACAGTACCTGGTGTGCAATAAAGCCTGAGCCTCAGCACAAAGGATCTGTTTGCTTCACTGTTTTGAAACAAATGGCTGTACAACCCTGTTGATTCACTATCTTCTTCTTGTACGGCACTCGCTGTCGGAGTGAAATCAAGTTGAGACTCAAGTCGACCCTATATACAGAGCGATATTGCAAACATTTCCTGATATGACATGCATCTAATATTGTTGGAGTATATTTAAGTATCTCAGTTGTGTGAGTGATTGTGGTCTTGACAAACTTCTTGTTCCAAGAGATGTCAATGGGAGAGGAACGAGGGTATGTGGCACACATGGACAAAAAAAGGTTGGGTGTTGAAGTTGCCCTTGCGCTCCCCCTGTCACGAAATACATGGGTCCGACGGTCGTACTCGGACCGGCGGCTGCACTTTTTCACTCTTTGATCTGCTCAGAGGTGCAACACCAGCTCCATATCAACTACCCGCGGACAGCGTACGTTCGTCAGTGAACTTGCCTTGTTGTTCGGAAACGTGCGTGTTCGTGTGAATGGATGAACTACCTACAGTATGCGTCGCTCTGTGGCTACGGAGGGAAACCACGGGAAAACGAATGCATGCCTACTACCTGGTAGTGCTTACGTCACACACACACAAATGTGACAGATAGCCCACCGGCCGGGGAATTGACCGCATCCTCTTAACGAGGAGCGGTACGTTGCTTTCCGCCACAGTATCATATACGTCCTTTTATCTCTTCCCGGGTACCTGCCCCGGTGTCAAAGAACACAGAATCAGTGCACCAGTATGAGCTTGCATACATACCTTCTGCGATGTCGCTGACAGGCCTGGCGAATTCACAGACCCATTAAACACTTTTCCGTATCCATGACCCGCAAGTTTGAAGGGAATGGCACTCACGTAGCACAACAACTTGTCAACAAGGTAGGGTGGTTGGAACACGTTCCCGGTGTGCCCAACGTGCCCGTTCCCGGGCGCGCGCCCATCTCCGGGAACGGGAACGGAGAGCAAAGCTCTCTGTTCCCGGGAACTATTTCGAAAAAAAAGGCTTAAAAAATATACGTGTGTGTGGATGGTTTGCACGAGTAAAATGATGAAGTTACTCAGAATTCGACCGATACTTTGACAATCGTCTTCATCATTATGTTCGTCAGACTTCGTATCTGAATCAGAAGACTTGTGTGTTCGTTGTTTCGTTTCAAGCACGGCTTGTAGCTGTGTGTTAGGACTGGAAGACCGAAGAGCTACTCTGGCTGATTGTCAAATCGAGTTGATTCGCATGGGATACGATCTTGCTGAGGTAACCGAGACGGACAATGGAGTCGACTCTGAAGAAACGAAGGGTCTCAAGCAGCATGTTGCGACGTCATTCAACTTGAGATACAACGAGTATAGTGATCAGCTTTACACAGCTGCACTGTCACTACATTTTCATTGCTCGACATTGGCCTTTTCAGGTGTGCATGCTGCCGAGTCTATTGGCGCAACACTCCTCGAATTTGCAGAGCAGCTTAACCTGGTCATCAATCCAGCTCAGGGGGTAAACTTCTTCGCCGAATACGAGAGATTCCTTGACGTCGAAGCTCCATATGACAAACGGAACGACAAGACAATCGAGCCGGTAAAATGGTGGAGCAAAGTTGACAGTTCGTACGACAAACTGAAGGAAGTCGCTCTACGACTCTTCAGCATTCCTCCAGGCTCTGCGGATGTCGAGAGACTCTTCTCCACTCTGTCAGCTGCAAACACGAGCAGAAGGAGCAACCTAAGTGTCAATAGTCTCACGAAAACTGCTAAGATGAAAACATACTTCAAGTGGGATACACGTCAGCGTACTGCTGAAAATGAACCACGCAGAAAGCCCTTATGGCTCCGCGAGCACCGCCGGGATAGAAACCTCGGTCTGCAAATCGCTGCCATCGACGTGCTCAGCCTGCGAGAAGAGGACAGAGATGACTGGGATACAATTAGAGCAGCTGAGGCTGCAGACTTGAGTGATTTAGAGGGCTTCGAAGATACCTCCGGTAAAGAGGATGAGACAAAGCTCTCTGAGGAAGATATAGACCTGGTGGACGACTTTGATCTAGACGTGGAAGAGTTCTTCGACGGCCTTGATGATCCACTGTACAGCATTGAAGATTTGCTCGAAGAAGCTAGTGAATGCCAAGCGTCGAATCTAGATGGAATCAAGGTTCTCAATGACTTCATTGTTGGCGATAATGAGCTTCATCGCTCCATAGTTCTTGGCTCCCCACCACCGGCGGTCGAACGAAAGAGGAGGGAACCGAAATGTTCGCCCCAACGGGGCCGAACCCGACGCAAATTACAGGGAGAAGATGAATGCGAAAGAACTCGCAAAACAGTATCTTTCCCAAAGGAACGTTGGATAGCTCTGCAAGAATACACATGTGAAAAGTAAAGTAGTAAGATTTGCAGGTATTGGAACGGCGAGTGGGCTCCGGGCACGGGAACGGGAAAGTCGGGAAAATCGTCTGTTCCAGCCAGCCTAGTTGGCACAGCATATGCCAAATTTAGGGTTGGCACAACTGGCGCAAGGGGCAGGGTTGGCCCGGTGCAATGGTACGGAGTCAAATTGATGGGACCGAAGGACCGGCCGGAGTTGGCCCTGAACTTCACAGAATACCTTTGTGAAGTTGGGGCATGCCAACTTTGCATGCCACGATTTTTGGGGGGCGGTGGCACGGGAAAAGAAGTTGTGCCCCACGCCCTAGAAATACCCAAGCAATCACGTTGCCGCCCTCTGCGCGCATGTGTTCAGTACAGACAGCGTCGTCGCATTTTGTTTCCTGTTTCACTATTTCTAGGTGTATTCTGCTTCTTTACTTTGGTAACCAATCCATCACACCTTTCATTATATGCCTCCATATCTTTGCTAATGGGGGAAATTATCCCTAACTTCGCCGAGGATTCGCGCCCGCGTAACTTCGGTATGCCCAAGGGCAGCTGCAGGGCCAGGACGGCACGGGGAAAGTTGTGCCCTAGCCATGTACACCCAGAACTGGATTGCCTTAGTATGATGATTTCTACACAGCTCGAGGCTCACTCTTCTTTCCTTATTTGACACAACTTTTAGTGGCAATCCCGTGTGGGCATTGTAGTTGGTCCCGCAGGACAGGTGTACAACTGCTGTCGTATGCTCTGTGTATGTGTAGCCTCTCTTGGCACTTTTGTATGGCTAAGTGATGTATGGAAGCAATATTTTAGTGTCATTTAAAATGTCTCGCTTGGTCTGCCTCGTGCTATGCTTGTTGTACGCTTCAAGCCTGCTGTTATTCCCGTATCTGGCGAGTTTTACTGCCGGTACCGACGCGTCGCAGGTGTCTTATCAAGAGACACGTTTTCGAAATGGGAGTGCTAGCGGTAATCTGCTTTCAACAACACAATTGGCGAAAATCAAGCCTCCATCAACAGTATCATCCCGCTTTCGTTGTTCTAATTTGGTGCCGCGAAGAGCTTTAAAGAGAACTGGGAGCTGTCGTCCACCCAACAAGTCAGACAATAAAAACGAATCAGTAATAGTGGACTACGATGGTAGCTGCGGAGGCTGGGTAGTCCGTCGTGTAAGTACCTCAGAGGAACATGTTGCGGTTCTTTCGGGATATCAATGCGCTGCCGACATATATACAGGACGAATCGTTCGCCAGAATATCCGGGGAGAGTGACAAATTAATATTGGCGACGCTGACCTCCACGCACCCTCCGTTTTTAATTGCAGTTCCTAATCACGAAGAGGACGAACCGCGATTTTGTATTCTGCGATATCGCCAAAACTATGAAGGTGAACTAACGAGAGCTGTTCATGCTGCGCTCACTGGACTTATCGTGCCACTACAAGGTACACGCCCAGTCGTATTTATTGACGTGGGTTGCAATGCGGCGTGGGCATCACTCTACGCTTCACAATTCGGTGTAGCTAAAATCATTTGTATTGAAGCGAACCCGCAGCTTGAACC
Source organism: Halocafeteria seosinensis (assembly GCA_001687465.1). Lineage (NCBI taxonomy): Eukaryota > Bigyra > Bicosoecida > Halocafeteria > Halocafeteria seosinensis. Next base: position 8,616 of record LVLI01000942.1, read on the forward strand.
ACGCATTCGTTTTAGTCGGTTACTGAACAGTGTAAGCTACCCACCAGAAAACTTCCATCTTGTGTCCGCTCCAGTGAGCTCTCTGAGCACTCCAGTTTGTCTACACTGGGGTCGACACTACGGAGGAGCGTCAATCACCAACGGCGATTGCAACCGTACGGGTAATATGTTTCCGCTTGATTCTGTGAAGATGGATAACCTCCTAGGAGTACATTCCCCATTTGGCTACAGCCTCGTAGGCGAAGATGGGGCATGCAAGAGCAGGCTGGTAGTCAAAATCGATGTTGAAGGAGTAGAATTCAACGTTCTGGAAGGAATGAAACGCTTACTTCCGTGTGTAGAGTTCCTCTACGTGGAGCTAGAGGAGTCACGAAGCATTTCCAGGTCGGGAAGAAGTACGGCTGATATTTTCCGCTTGCTGGAGTCGGATGCTGGACTACGACTATCAGGCACGAGTAGCAGCCTGCTGAATCGGAAGTTCGGGATCGATAGCATATATGATGCGATTAAACTAGCTGTCTCAAACAAACATCACTCAGTTAGTCCGGACGGAGGTATCTCTTTGAAGGGAAATGTTAATGCTATATTTCTACGACCGTCCATTTAGGGTACTGTTTAGTTTACGGTTCCCAATAGGTTTGCTTCTTTTTCCGCAGTCTTGTTATGTAATTTATCGACGACATTCCGAATAAACATGGGTTTCCAAAGTTGCGTAACTGTCATGGCGACGCGAGAGCGCAGTTCTCGAAGTACCGAATGGACTTTAGCGAACGCAGTATGATGAACCCACCAGGAAGTTCGTTCGATTTCCGGAAGTCAGTTGAGCTGTAACGAAGATTGGATAATGGAGCGAAATGGTAATACAGTATGAGTTGCATCAGCATCTAGGCGACTGTTTGAAAGCATAAGCATCCGGGCTACCCTAACCGGGATGGAAGTGGGAGGTGGGACAGTGCCCCCAGTGTATTTCTGACAGCACCGTCTTTAAGCTATAACAAAGACCAGATGATAGAGAGAAATGTTATCGGCTGCACCAGTATCTAGGCGGTTGTTTGTTGATGCCGACCCGAGAACACAGTTCTCGAAGTACCGAATGGACTATAACGAACGCAGTATGAACCCACCCACCCACCGGGAGTCTCGTTCGACTTCCGGAAATCAATTGAGCTGTAGCGAAGATAGGACGGTAAAGCGAAATGTAAGTATCAGCTGCATCAACTTCTGGTAGGCGACTGTTCACAGTGTTTGGTAAGCATCCGGGCTCCAAGCCCGCATATCCGGGCGCTGAAGGGAGTAATAAGAGGTGGGAGTCCGTGGGACAGTGCTAGGGCGTGGGGCACGGGCAGCGCCGCGTACCAAATGGCACTGGCACGGTGGCATGCCACGGTTGGCACAGCACAGGCCGCTTTTGGGCTTGGCACAACTTGCGCAAGGGGCGAGATTGGCCCGGTGCAATGGTGCGGAGTCAAATTCATGGGACCGCAGGACGGGCCGGAGTTGGCCCTGAACTTCACAACATAACCTTTGTGAAGTTGGGGCATGCCAACTTGGCATGCCACGGTTTGGTGGCACAGGAAAAAAAGTCTGGTGTGTATTGTTGATGATCTTGGAATACTACTGAACAAAGGTAGAAGCATAAACAGCTACACCACCTCTCTCTCTGGGTAAGACTAACTGAAGCCATCTGCAGAGTAAGTTGACATTGGACCGCAAAAGCCGACAAGACAACCCTTCACGAAGACATTCCACATATTTCGTAGGGTGAGATACATGAAGAGAAGCGGGCCGATGTTTAAGCTGAGATAGGAAATCTACCGCATCCTCTCCTATACCACCATATGATGGCAGCGAGTACCCAACAAAACCTTCGTGCTGCTGCAGCTACTCGAGTGGTAGAACGGATGAAGATCCACAAATACGGGGCTGTCTGTCAAGACCTTGGGAAGAAGTTAGTTCCCTTCGTGTTCCAATCATATGGTGGAATGGGAG
>LVLI01000944.1:0-52871 GCA_001687465.1 Halocafeteria seosinensis
TTCGAAGCAGGGTTGGTGTGAATGAACCCAACACTCGATTCAATGATCGAGGGGTTGACATTCACCCAGGCCTCTGCTACTTTTGTGTTGTATGTATGCGATATCATTCAAGATATACAGTACAAACCGACCCACACTGCTTCCTCTATGACAAGCATAAAGAATGAAGCACCGATGGACTTAACCCTGGTCAACTTGATAGCTTTCGAGACGAAAGAACATCTTTCAGGCTCGTGGGAACCTCAGAAAGAAGAATGTGCAACGGATCACACACTCTCAGACTGAAGCAGCTATAAAGTAATGCCACAGTTCGTCCGAAAACTGAACAATACTGATGGCTGTAGGAGTTCTCGTATGTTCTCAACCATTACTGATCGAGAACTACTACTTCTACATATATAGCGCTATTTGTGTATTGCGTAACCCGGAGGAACGGACAGCTGTAACGCTATCTCTGGGCAAACATGAGCCCCTCACTCAACGGCTCTATGCGCTTTCCGCTCCTGTCTGCCAGACAAAAAAGGACCGAACTTTGCGACTGCTTAAAGCCTTATGGTAAGGTCCTCCTCACCTCTATGTCGTAAGACTCTTGATAACTCCAAGTGCTCCTTTGTATTGGTGAATTTCGATATATGGCTTAATTTTCTCTCTAACAGCTTTGATAGCCATTACTATTCATGAATATATCGCGTATCCATGGAGCATCTCTCCAAACACCTTCACAAAGATTCCACATATCATGTTTTTGATAAGATGTAGCCTGGTAGTATGATAGAGGGTCGAGGAAATGATTTAGGATATTGTAGACGGATGAGTGAACAACAAGTCTAAATGCTTGCTCGGTGTTTAGCTCTGTACAAGCTTTAAACGAGGGCGAAGATGGCGAGTGAGAGCGGAGATGTGCCGAGCTTGGCCTACAAACGCTTAAGTGTACAATGTATGGATGTGAACATGCAACATGACCACAGCTGGCAGCAACCAGAAGCTGATGTATGGGATTTAATGTGTGCGTTTGCAGATACGAACACTGAAGGCTGCTTTCTCGGGGCGGATTTACACACGCCGTTCGGTGCCAGAGGAGTATTCGGAGGACAGATATTCGCGCAAGCTTTGGTGGCAGCTACACTCACCGTTGATAAAGCAAAATTTGTGCATTCCATGCATGGATATTTTTTGCGCTCTGTGGATGACGCTACTGCCGTCTATTACCTGGTCGACCAGTTAAGGGATGGCAACTCATATGCAACTCGCGAAGTCAAGGCATTTCAGGAAGACCGACTCGTTTTTGTGGGTTTGGTTTCATTCCACATTGCAGAGACATCGACATTTTCGCACCAGGTATGTATGACAAAGCTTGCTGCAGAATTCGTGGAGTTCCCTGAAATAGGCGCATTTTGATTGTATCCAGATAAACTGCCCCAATGCCCAGAGTCCAGAGGAAACTCCTTCCGAAGCAGAACAGAGACAGCAAGCTCTTAAAGATCCTCGATTGACTGAAGGGCAACGGCAGTATATCTTGGCGCTTTCACAAGGTACGCATTACTTGTGCTGACACACCCATATTAAGATTCGGCTGTGAACTCGTACCGCAGAGGAGCGGATTTTTGATAACCGGAGGTGCCGGAGAGTAGATGACTTCGAGCCTCCCAGACAACCTCCAAGACAACTGAGTTGGTTCCGTCTAGTCTCTGATGTTCAGAATGTTTCCCTTTGTAAACCGGGAAGGACACTAGGCCATTGCCCGCACCACGCGGCAATCGCTTATGCGTCCGATTTAAACCTGCTCTACACATCTGTTTTGCCCCATCGCTGGCCCAATTCGTCGATTAAGTGAGTTTTACCTACGTTGCAATATGTGATGTCCCCTCTAACGCCAATCAAACCTTATCTTCCTTCAGGATGATAGCTTCTTTGGACCATTCGATCTGGTTCCATCGGTATGCAAAAGCTGATAATTGGCTCCTGTATGAGCTTGAGGGGCCAAGCATGGAATACGGTAGAGGTATGTTTTGCACTTGCAAACCCCCAATCTTTGATGCCGCATGGTGACTTCCGTTTCCAGGATTCTCAAATGGTAGAATATTTGATCGGAGAGGTAGACTAATTGCGTCAACTAGCCAAGAAGGCGTAATTAGGCGTTTCAGTGCTCCGCCCACAACATCAAACTCAGCCAAGGTCTTCTACATGAATGACGAGAAGGCCATGTATTCTGCTGGCTATAATATGAGCTCCGTTCTGCAAGACAAAGCCGAGACAAGATGGGTTGAAACGGAGGTAGACACTACCCTTCCTGAACCAAAGCTGTGATTTTCTCGTGTAGGTAATTTGCTACCTACATTGGTTAATTGACAGCCGTTCGCAGTCTAGACGCCATCCCGAACGACGCTCGGTTCTGGAAAGCTTGGATCACCCACGTTCAAATTTCCGCTCGGTGCAGTACGTACAGGCCAATACGAGGTAGCATGACGCTTAGCCAAAAGAGTAACTTTGAACATTCTTCTCCACTCTTACAAGCTTCGAATGCGAAGCCTAACCACTCATTGGAAGTGCAATCGTGGAGATGCCACCAGGGGTTGCCCATCCGTGGGTGTTCCTGCGTTTCCGCCATACAGATGTAAGCAGAGCATGACACGCAGAACTAGCTCTGAACCTTACCTCTATTGCGCAGTTATTCCATCTCCACCAAGAAGTGCTCTTAGCGCTCTCTTCTATCAGGCCGCAAGCTACAGCGCACTCCGACAAGTGTTGTTCAACACTTGCTTTGTCTAGCGGACGTCCACTTGCGTCAGCAATGCGGAAGTAAAGCGTAGGCACCCGAAACGTTTCGTCAAAACGAACACATAAACTATAGTGATAAACTTGCGAACTCTGACTCAATATATCAGCGTTGCACTTGACTCTGTCCTCGGACTCCTCCAAAGCGTATTCCTCTTGTGCCTCAGGGTTGGCAGCAGCATCTTGGGAGCAAAGAGTTGTAGCCCACAGCTCACCCTGAACATCATCATCATAGATAAAATAAAAATCTCCCTTCGATAAGGAACGAAATCTCCAAATCATATCGTACATTATCTTCGTCCCACCACCAATCTTTGCCACTGATTGTGCGGTTCTTCGATGAGGTTGGAAACGTGGAACAAGCTTCAACCCACCTTCGGCAGGCTGTACGGAAAGACTTTTCGCTGAACATAAGCACAATACGAGAGTCCTTTTTTTCTCCTAGCTGCGGATATTCAAGACAATGCATCAGAAACCTAGTACCCGGTAGTATACCCTACTTTCAATGTCTTTGACCTCCACACTGTTGTTGAAGTTGATGTGAAGAAATGCCACCAGCTTACCATAATAAATTGTCATTGACAATATAAACTTAAGTAATGGAAACCAATGGCACCTTGTCATCATTTTGCAGAAGAGTCCTGGCTATTCAGTACAAGAGCCTTCTCAGCACTTAGTATCCACTGAACCATACAGGTATGCTATATCATAGAAATTCGCTGCTGAACAGATTCTCGTCTATCCCAGAGAAAAGTTCCTCCAGCTCCTCACTATTGCGGACAAATGGTTCGAATGGTGGATTCATTTTGGAAGGTAATGCAGCAGTAGAATCCACAGAGTCACGCATACGGGCAACTGGGGCAGAGACTGGTGCAGCAGTTGTGCTCTCTACAGTGAGTGAAGGACCGTGAACCACCGCTGTTCGGGCTGAAATGGAAGAGTTTTTGTGGTTGTAACGGTGATCTCCGTGGTTAGACACATCCTCTACTTCCTGCATCACACTTGCCTCTTTTGATGGCATGTACGGTATGCGATTCACGCTTGCGAAGTATGCAGGAAACTTTAACGGGTTGTACGTTTCGATGGCGTTCTTACGAGACCATTCAAGGATACGCAGCACGTATACATCATTCGATTCGCCGCTTTCAACGCTCGCACCAGTCTCTCCTGGAAGGTACTGTTCGCTTTGGCACAATTGAAAAGCAAGCAAGGAAGTGCCTTCACGCACGTGGCAAATAGCAAATCGTAAATTTGGGGTGCACTTGTCGTCTTCCCTCGCGCATGACCAACTCGGCAGTGCCATCTTGGCGAGACAGCATAACCTGTTTCTTTCCATTACCTGGTTCAGCGAGTCTATAAGACCTCTCGATCGCTCGTTCCTGCAGGGTGCTACCGGAAATACAAAGTAGCCTTCGAGGATAATACTTACAATCTTTGTGGTAGCGTACCGTGTGGGCAGAATCCGTAAAGGAATGCCATGCAAATACGAAATCTGAAGCTCTCCTTGCGGTATCACACTTTCAATCACGATGTCCGGATTGGCGACGGTCAATGTGCGTATAGTACCCGACCACCATCCATTAAAAGCCGTCTCGAGAATTGACGGACCTATAGATGGTCGTATGGACACAGTCGTCCGTGGAAGTGGTGGGGAAACGATGGAACCCTTTCCAAAGCTAATGTGCCCCTTCACACTGAATGACGAAATTATTAACTTGGCAAAGAGCTCCTTGCTGAAGCGACTGAAGACTATTTTTTCTGTGCAGGAGAGGCGCAGATGCAACGGGAGCGTATCAGCAATATCTCCACCAAAGTGAAAATTGACTTACCATTTGGAACGATCTTGACAGAAGCATCTGTCAAATACGAGTTAAGCTTTCTGTGGTCTGATTGCAGCTCCTCAACACCAGCATGCGTTAGTGGCACTACCAAGTAATTGCTGTAGTAGGTGTCAATGTCTTTACGTTGAATTAATTCGGATAAGTGGCGGGCAACCTCTGGACACGCTTTTGCTGCGGGTGACGCGGTGCCAATGAACCCTACGACGCTTTTCGTAACGTTAAATTTGGTGTCGTAGCGGTGTATACTCCCAAAGCATTTGGACCATAATTGCGCTGTTGCTCGCCGGAACGCAACCATGGCTTTCTTCGTTTGCTTTCTTCGGGGGCCTTCAGACAGCATGGTTTTGACCGTGTCTCCGAGTGACTTTAGGGAAGTGTCTTCTTGTAACCTGAATTGTGTTCATCTTGGTTGCATTGAGTACGTTCTAAGTGATCCTGCTCCACACTTACCGGGGTTCTTCTCCGGGTCGTCCTCTCAACTGAATGATGTGGACGAGTGCTTGACTGCCCAAAAGCATTGATATGCATGCTGTGTAGCATATAGACTTGGAGTTCTAAGTGGGATGAATCTTGCGAATAGTAGCATGCAGGACTCACAGCTAAGCTCCGTGATGGTCTCGCTTAGGTATCTGCAGACAAACGCCATGAAATGGCGCCCGATTGATGGCTCTTGGGATTTTATGAAAAATATGTATCGTACGTTAAATATTGCTGGAAGCATTCATCTTCAGTGCAAGGACTATAGCGCAGATCGGCCACCTGAGGCAGAACAAAAGAAGAATTCTTGTTGTCTTCGTTTCCTCGTATTGAACTGGTCAATCAATACTCACTAGGTGCAGGATCGTCTTCGACATATCGAGCTAGTATCCTTTGTTCGCCTAGGGGCGGGATGTTTTAGCACTATTTGCTGTATTTTTTCATGAGGTGATTCAGTCTCTTGAGGAATTTCCGTTTGGGGATGTAGAATTCCTTTTTCCTAGAATTCCTTTTTTCCTACTTCTCTTATGCCTCGGGAAATTTGTGCTTGCCCTTCATCGCATTGAGTGCCCTACGTTTTCTCCAGTCATATATTTAGGAAAATGGTATGCACATAACAACAATGTTGTATGTCTACTTGTACTGCGTCGTAGCCTACTAGCCATACACACCATATGATGATATGGATACCATGGTAACCTGCTGCAAAACTTCAACTTCCGGGCCGAGGAATTCAAATGAGTTTGACATAACCCTATGAAGTCTATCACGCTGGTATTAAATGGACAGATCGGTGCTCTTGGGTAGTTTTGCCCATTGCAGTATTTTCGATATGCTTGGTGGGGTATATGAGAGAAACCCGGAAACAAAATAACGAATGCCGTCGTCCACGCAACCTCAGCGTGCTCACCACTCCACGGTGTACGCTACTGCGCTAACACAGCACAGTGGCTACTGTTCGAGTTCTTCCGGGCACAATGGACGACCTCCTAATGGCAATGGCAATGGCAGTGGAAGTGGAGGTGATGAACCAAATCCTTTATACGAAGAAACAGACTCTTTAGGAGCTGAAATCGAGCGTTTGGTGGAGGATGTCTTCTCTTCTGCTTATTATGAAGACCAAATCATGGATATTTTGATGGATGAACAGGACCAGTCCAAGCATTATGGTGTATACATTATACCGAACGATCTACTGGATGTTCTTCCCCAGTACAGTCACCAATTGATCAACCACGCTGAAGTCGTCCTGTCCAAGCTGGATGAAGCACTCCAAGAACGCGCTCGCCGTACTATGAGGCAGCGGTTGGAAGACGAAGAACGCTGTGATGATCAGGATATCGCCGGAGTTAACCTGACGCTAAAGACGAACATTCACGCGAGGCTCAAATGGATACCAAGGCTCCCAATATTCTCAAGAGAGAACGTTAGCGGTATCCGCTCAACCGACGTAGGTACCTTCCTCCAAGTAGGCGGTACTGTGATCCGGACGGGAATGGTGAAGATTTTGGAATCCGCAAAAACTTACCAGTGTACCGCTCCCCAATGTGGTCATCGCTTTGTTGTCAGAACAGATATAGAGCAAGACTTGATGCAAGAGCTACCAGTGAGTTACAACGATGACTCTCAGAGGGACACATAATCGTCTTATTGGTTGACACACAGAAACAATGCCCTGCGCCGGGGGATCAACGATGTAAAAACACTTCATTCGAGTTGGTAGCGGAAGACACTGTCCGAACGGATTATCAAGAAATCAAAATCCAGGAAAAGGTACGGTGTACACTTTTGCTCAGCGTGAACATAACTGGAGCCCTTTGTGCTGTTGCAGGTACAAACACTAAACGTGGGATCCATTCCTCGCTCGATAAATGTCGCCTTGCATAATGATCTCGTGGACCTTTGTAAAGTATGTCTTAAGCCTAAGTTTCACGACCTTCGGAGACTTAGCAGGAGTGGTGGTTATACAGGCGGGGGATGACGTGTCCGTTACAGGCAATGTCTGTCGAAGATGGCGACGAATAGCAAGAGGAGCTCGTTGTGACTTGGAGGTCCTTATCAAGGCTAACAACATAAAGGTGGAAAAAGGATATCAACGGGAAACAGTCTCAAGCAGTGGAGTAAGTTTTTCACTCCCCAGTAAGGGGCTAAAGTTCGACATCGTATTGTGGGTGGGTGCAGCTCAAAGAGGACTTCCAAGACTTCTGGAGGTATTATCGGGATAAACCGTTGAAAGGAAGGAATATCATCCTTCGAAGCATTGCCCCTCAAGTACGCGCTTACAGGCCAACAACATACGGTAACTTGTTCATTTGTGTGTTGTTCCGCCGACACAAATATGCTTTCAGATATACGGCCTTTATGTGGTGAAGCTTGCTGTGGCAATGGTTCTTACGGGAGGCGTAGGTCATGCAGACGAGCATGGTCCACAAACCAGAGGAGAACCACACCTATTGCTTGTTGGTATGCAAATTGGTCAACTATGCCGGCCGGAGCAATTCATCGGCATTAAAAATGCACTTATATGGTTGCAGGAGACCCCGGTACTGGAAAATCGCAGTTTCTCCGATTTGCCGCCAGATTGACATCGCGCTCTGTACTCACCACCGGAATAGGATCTACCAGTGCTGGACTTACATGTACCGCGGCCAAAGACAATGGCGAATGGGTTCTCGAAGCTGGTGCTCTAGTTTTGGCCGATAGAGGCATATGTTGCATCGATGAGTTTTCTTCTATCAGGTACAATTGCTCTGTCTTGCTATCCGCTTAATACAACTGCCTCACCAGCTGTGCTTTTTTATCAGAGAGCACGACCGAGCAACCATCCATGAAGCTATGGAACAACAAAGCATTTCTGTCGCCAAAGCAGGGATAGTTTGCAAGCTCAACAGCAGGTAATACGTGGATGTTTTAAGTGAGTCGTATACTCTGTAGCAATCCCTTTAACGAAATCTGCAGGTGTAGTGTCTTGGCTGCAACAAACCCGAAAGGAAAGTATGACCCCTTTGAAGATATTTCTGTTAACACAGCGATAGCTACTCCTTTGCTTTCACGGTATGGTGTGTTGCCTTGAGTTTGTTTAGGGAGAGTCTATATTCGGTGAAGGGGTTTGTTCCTGCAGTTTCGATATCGTAATGGTCTTGCTAGATAGTTCAAACCCTTCGTGGGATAAAAAAGTTTCGTCGTATATCCTGGCGAATGCTTGCGTGCCTTTGTCTGAGGACGTTGACGAAGGAGCTACCGAAGAAGACGATTTAGCGAATAGTGGTGCGGAACAGTTCGAGGTCGGAGTATCATCAACAGGACGCGACTCATCCTCCAGGAGGTTAGAAGACACCAGCTCATTCTCCACTTGGAGTCTGATGAGGTGCGGCTAACTGTACAGCACACCTTCATCAATCTTCTGCATACCGCTATGGTTTGTTTTTCCAGATTGCAAGCGTACATATCTTATGTTAAAGAAACGTTCCACCCAGTGCTAACAGAGAACGCGCAAAAGGTATCCTTGCATGGTCGGCTGCCTTGCTAAATTCGTCTTACTACAATGGTTCGAAGATGCAGGTGCTAATGGGATACTACAGCGCTCAGCGTCAAGCCGAAGCACGATCAGGAAGAACTACTATTCGTCTTCTCGAGTCCCTTGTTCGAATCTCCCAAGCTCATGCGCGCCTAATGGCCAGGCATTTTGTTTCATTAGGCGATGCAGTGGTAGCTGTTAGTGTTACTGAAGTATCAATGCATACTGCTTCAGCTATGGGTATTGAATCAGTCTCCCAAACGGATTTCCCCTCTGATCCGGATGCTGCATTCATTGCCACCGCCAGGCAAATCCTAAGAAAGCTGGAGCTTGAGCATTTAGTTGATATGAATGATATGGCATGCGCCATGGACGTCTTCTTCCCTCCGTCGGATGAGGAGGAGGACAACCAGCCTCAGTTTAGCAATGGACGGAATGACCGTCCCAATCATTTGCACGAGACTTTTACTAGTCAACAAAATGAGAGAGTTGGTGGAGAGTGGTGTGTGGCTGAAGCAGAAGGCACAACCGATTATGCAAACGAAGGTGGTAATGGTGGTCATACTTCCGACGCTCCTGTTTCTGAAGTTAACGGCGTCACCTATGATTTGCGGACTACATCTGTCGAACGCAGGGAAACTGAGGAACGTGCGAACCAGCAAGCGTCTCACAAGGGGGTGCCGGCAGAGCATCCTGAAGGAAGCATTGCCCCGTCGAGTGTCGCCTCAGCGTCGACGTGGCAGGAAAAGGAAGGTAACGAGAGTAACAGACACGTATTTTCCGATCAACACAGTGATATTGATAACGCCGAACAGGAGGTACACTTTGGTTCATCGGAGGAACAGGATCAACCCTATGCAAGTTTTACACCGCACGTATCGGAATTTAACAGTGCTGCGGGATATTCGTATTCATCAGCGATTACCAACGTCCAGGTCGCTGTAACAAGGTCCGAGGTTGCAGTCACTGTTGCGCGTGCTAACGGAACCATGTCCTCTTCCGACGCAGGAGAGAACACACCCTGGGAAACCACGCGTACCACACAGATGTCCAGTCAACGTAGCAAGGCGAAAGATGTGGACGCTCTGGAACAACCGTTGGATTTGGATGACGTCGAGTTCCCCATGTTGTAGCGAACAACGAGTGTCCTTCATTTACATAAACATGGCACCAACACTACCCTCTCTTCTCGTCCTTAGCTGCTGCCCCGCCATTCTTAACTTGCTTTCTCTCTCCTCTTTAGACTCGTTAAATATCGTCGTATGAAATCTCATGCCGAATAGCGAATCTACTGAATGGCACAGCCAAGTATTTAACACTCTCAATACCTCCAGAGAAGTGTAGAGGGGCTGAAACGCCAGCACACTTAGCGATGGTATCCGCTGCATCTCAGCCTGCACCATGAGCGCAGCAGGAAAACCCTGCAGGAATGAGGTGGTACCCAGTGTTCTTCCCTCCCTTTGTATTTGACGAAATGTTGCATCCTCGGCGGAGTTAGCAACAGTACGTGTATCGATTTCCATGCTCTTTTCTGACGACGTTTGACTCGACAATACAAGCACCCTGTCTTTCATACACTTCAGTGAGGCTTAGCGGGGACACCCTTCTCACTGACATGCCACTTACCGTTTTGGTCGAAGTACCTTCAAAAACAACCGGGCATCATGCATGACGGAGGCATATCCTTCTGGAGGCAAAGAGACAAACGCTAGCTGCAACCCCCTCGAACCGCCAGCCACCGGAACTTTTACTAGTTTGACTTTAACTTCAATACCACGCTGTTGCCTACGCTGCCGAGGTGGCAGATAACGCTGCGTTATACTGGAGGGAGTCCTGATGTCTGTGGGATGTTGCGAGCACTGAAACTTTAGTTCCTGGGAAGAAGAGGGTAAAATAGACTTCACCAAGAATTCCCCTGCCTGATATCCACAAACTAGCAAGTCAATGTCACCGTCGACTATGTTATCTCTGTTTACGTCGCTGTCGAAGTTTGCTGGAACCACATGTCTCCGTTTTGTGTCCTGGAGCGTGTCAATCGCCTCTTCAGGATTCCTGGAAACGGGAGGTGGGACATCAGATCCAGGTCCATGGACAACAAATGCCATTGTTCTACCTTCTGCGGAGTGCTACTACCTATTTTAGTATGCACGTCTTATATTCTAAGTTCGCAGAGTGAACACACAAACCATTCCCGAGAATCCTTAGTTGTACATGTGGAACAGACATCTACCTTCACATTGTGAATCAAAGGCTTCAATTAAAAGCCTTCAAAGCTAATTCAACAGGCGAGTTGAATGGCCACCACTGAGCTACATCAAGATAAACAGTTCATTCAATGGTGATTGTGATAACAGCGGGAGTTCACGCCTTAAAAGCGGGGAACTACAAAACTTATTGTTTATACAACGCTGCAAATACAACGATTTCAAACTCGAAAATGACTCCCGGTTTTATTCATTTACAAGCTCATGGATACATCCTGAGAATAGGCGAATTGGTGAGCTTCCAGAGAAGTTGCTGAATAAGATACCGCATGTCCACTCCTGCTACACTGCACTGGAGGGGCAGATCGGACGGAATCTGCTTCCATGGCATCATGGATCTTTTTAGCTAATGTTCGGCAATGAAATTCTCGTCTTCCCCGTTCACGTGCCTCCTTTGAAAACTGCTCCACCGAAATAGCCTTCCGTTCAGCAGCTCGCCCCATCCAGTAAAAGGCGTCATCCAAGGCAGCTGATTCCGATACCAGCTCAAACAGTTGCTGAGTTAACTCATCAGTCGGAGTAGCGAGCTTGTCAACCGAAACGTCATCTAATGTCCGATCCTTGTTTTCCTCAATCCATTGTTCCATTTCCCGCTTACTTTCCGCAAGCCTGTTTTCGTATGCTTCCAGGCCTTGCACCTGGGATATCACAGCATTCCAATTTCACGTTGACATATGAAAACAAGGCGTAGACTTTTTTTCTAAGCGTACCTCTCCTTCTAATTGTTCAGAAGCAGCCTTCAGGCGACGGTGCTCTGTCAAAAGTGCCGACTGCTGGGTTTGCTCTTCTTCTATGCTTTCTGCAAACGTCGAGGAAGTCAATGGTTAGCAATATAACTCGCGATTGGACGGTGCAACCAACCTCGATGCTCGTCGAGCATACTGTGCATTTCATCTTGCAATAGTCTGACTACCCTTCGCTTTGCTTCTGCCTTTTCGGCGGGATCCTCAGACGATTGCTGCAGCAAAGACCAAAAAAGACATCAGGCACACGATAGGGCAACCGAGTTCCGTTCAATGGTAGCTTACCCGTCCCAGTGAACTGCTTCCAGCAGAAGCAGAGGTCTGGGGTGAACCGTGCTGTGAATGAACCGAACTGCGTGACAGTTGCCAGCTTTGCTGCGATAGAGAACTGGATGGACCGTCTTCAACGTTCTGTGGGTCCACGTGTACATAGCCAGAAAAATCAGGTTCGGTATGGTCCTGAGAGGTTGATGGAATAGGGCGAGATTCGTTCCGTCTAGGTGGACGCACAGGAGGCGAGGAATGGAGCGAAGAATTGCTTGCCGAAGTTGTACGCGTATGGGCTATCGGCGGCTTTCTCCTCAGCGGGGGATACTGAGAAAAAACTGACTGCATATCAGCGATGAGAAAGATAAGACTACAATCTGCATTCCAATCCCGTAACGTGTTTAAAGTGATAAAGCCGGCTTCGTCCACATGTGGATTACTTCTTTCCACAATCAGATCTGTGAGACAAGCGCAAACAATGAGAAACGACGGAACGCCAGATAGTCACCATATATAGCATACCTTCTGTCGGTGTGACAAAGCATATAGGTGGTTCATGAGGGTACTGTGCCGGGAGAAAAACTCGGATGGGCGTCTGGTATGTAGTTCCTCTAAACTCGGTAGGAATAACCCCCTCCAATTTCAGCAATGTTAAGGTTCGTCCATCATTGGTAGCTGCAGCAGCAAACGCAAAGGTATGATACCGAGCAAACCGCCCCTGTTTCTGTATTTTGGGAGCTCTTACTATATGTGCCTTTCTGAGGGTAGAGGTGCTTCAAGTTATGCAGTACTTGTTTCGCATCAAGTTTTACTCGCTCACTATTCTGCAATGGGACCATCGAAAATATCCGAGTGGCATGTGACGACATTTGACAGGAAAGAGACGAGAAATCAGCCTCAAAAAGCTTGCTTACCCTGGAGGTGTACACCTGTCTGCGGGTTAAATCCCCCACGATTTCATCCAGCTGTCGATACTTTTGTTCTGGATTCATTTTCTTCACCCTAACTTGAGATCTACTATTTCTATTGGCACAACAGTAATCCCTCGCAAGGTATCAACTCTATAAACTGGCAAACACTACCAGGTGACTATCTGATGCAATGTTGAACTTCCAAATCTCTGTGTGAATGGTGACTGAGAACCTACGAGCTTCTACAGATAGTGGAGACTATGCAAATTGGGTACTGCAAGTAGGAGAAGGTGAATTGCCGTCACTGTATCGCTTCCTTCCCATATGCTGGTGAATACTGAAAACATCAATACATTGTAACTTTGTCAGGACCGTCTTCAGCGATCTGCAGAATCTGCACAACACCCTCGATATGGGTGAAGATGCTAAATACTGGGAGATTCATGGAATATATACCTTAAATATGAGTTTTTGAATAGACGGATGTGGATGTTTGGCTCATATACACAGGCGCGTAGGTGGGTAATAACACTGTGTATCAGGTGATCATTGTACGCAGTAGCTACACGAAACTGGAGGGCATTGGCTTGGATAGGGATTAAGTTGAGGAAATTAGAGATACGACTGGACTCTGATACAACGACGACACATGTACTCCTCATTCAACAGACCAATTTGTTCTTCTTAGTGAAGGATCGACGACAAATTTTGATCCGAAGTCTGTTTCGATTATGTGGAGCAGCCGCTCTACTTTTCCCAAGCAAGAATTTAGCATGCCATAGAAGTCTTCACCTCTTCGATCGATGCCTTGGGTTGACCCGCTACCGTTTTCTGAGTAGTCAGAATTCGATGAATGCATACTGCTTGTTGATTCTTCGCCGAACTTGTTGGAAGGGCTCTTGTTCGGTGGAGGGATAGTCGGGCTTGCTGGCTTGTGGACTGGCTGGTTTGTGCCGGATAGGATATCTCCCACTGATGGGAGTGCGGTCTCGAAGGTGTTTGCAGTGGCTTCGGCATCATGAGTTCCTGGAACGGTTGTGGGCGGACGATCGTGAGAAGCGCGTTTGGGGCGAGTGAACCAGTCATCATTCCTTAGATTCGCACTGTTTGCAGACTCGGTGACCGAGGGAGGATGGCTATCGGGTACAAAGCCTTGTCCCAGCCGTATCTGTACCCTCTTACAATGGCCCCACAGAGAAGGGATAAGAGGCTTGGCTACCCCGGATAATGCAGTGGAAGTTCCGAGTGAGAGTACACTACGAGCCTCTTTTGCTAGACCCGCAATGTCGACGGCATGCAAGTTTCCCTCTAACCACGGCAATTCTGGTCTTAAAGTGGCGATGAACGCCACCTCGCATGCGCCTGAGAGAGGCCCTTGTAGCAGTCTAGTGAGCTTTGAGTCGCGAAATGGAATATTGTATGTCTTCCCAGTGGAAGGCGATGGGGCGTGATGCTCAGGGCTGGACACCTTACCGGAGGTGCTCAGCGTCAACTTGCGTCTGATGGCTGCGGGAAGATGAGCCGGAGAATGGTCATGAACATGAACTTGTCCAGTCTTGGGAAGTGGGGAGCTATGCGGAATGCCTCGTAGCTCCTCTCTATATGCTGTTGAGTTCCTCTTTTGTCCACTTTTGGCTTTACTCTTCACTTGTGTTGGTGAGGAACGGCAATTATTTATCGGAAAACTATACCGAAGAGCCTTCATGCAGCGTTCCAGAGCTCTGGGAGTGGCTCCAGCTGATATACTTGTGTGCCCGTTGGTTCTATATTTTGAGTGGGTGCAACCAGGAGCGACAGTCTCCACTATCCTCATTCGTGATTTCGTGGATTTTTCTCCGTTGTATTGGGCCAAGTCAATGTCATAGACGACGCTCATTTTGGAGGGAAGGTGGCATGTTTTAGCGTAGATGTCGGAGTCATTAGCGGCTGCGGTCAGCTTGTTCCTAAGTTGCTTCGTTGCATATTCAAGTCGCGATAGGGCTTCTTCTATCTGGTGCAAGGAGGTATATGCACTATCAGCTTCCTCTACGGTGACAAATGACTTCATTTTTCGAATAGATTCCAGTACTGAATATCGTAGAGATGTTAGGTCACTGTGGTGAGACTGAACTGTATTGAGCATCACTAACAAAGACTCCGTTCTGATATGCATTGTTCCGTCGAATGTTCGTGTCCCTATCCCAAAATGGGTCCGTAAGAGTTTATAGCGATTATTATCAATTTTCGCACATAAGGAATCAATGTCGCCTTCGCCTTCGATTGCTTCGTGCTTAATGTTGGTAAGACCAGGGGCAGTTTCCAGGAAGTCGTCGTGCGGATCTTCTGACATGCCGATTGGCTTCGGGGGACTCACTCCATCTGGATCTTCAAGTAGATCGAATATGCGCTCATCATGGATTCCTATCGCGCTGATGCGGCAGAAGCAAGCATCTTTAGCTTGTATATGCTGTAAAACTCTAGAGCACACAAAAGTTAGTATCCCATAGCGCCGCTTCTCTAGTTTACTTCCTGGATCCCCGAAAACAGTATAACTCTTTCCTGCAGT
This sequence comes from Halocafeteria seosinensis, assembly GCA_001687465.1. NCBI lineage: Eukaryota > Bigyra > Bicosoecida > Halocafeteria > Halocafeteria seosinensis. The sequence continues at coordinate 15,341 of LVLI01000944.1, forward strand.
GCGAAGGAGCAAACAAGTAGCCAGCCGAAGACGAAGACTCTTGCATGTCTGTATAGACAGCTTACCGGAACCTGAAGGCCCATAAGTAATTACAGTCGTGCTTGTCCCCTCAATTAGAGAATCGACCAAAGGCGCAACAGACTCCTTATAAACGTCCTCCTGTGAAATAGCGCCAGTAAATACCTGCAGCAATGCGGAAGCTTCCGAGAACCAATCAACCCTGCGAAAGCTATGGCTTTGCATCATGTTTTTATTCTGCCTACCTTATCGAATTGTTGAGTCCTCGTTTTCGTGGCACTGCCAAACGGTAATTGCATCTCGATTGTGTTTCGCTCCAGGTCTACTTGTAATGTTGGTCCTGTCCCTTCCTCAGGTTGCTCGTTTTCGTTCTTGCTATTAAACGGGTCAAACTTTTGCTTTTTGTTTCGAATCTTTCGTTCCCGATTTGTGTCTGCAAACATTGCGCTTGGTGGCGCTACTCGAGCATAGATGCGAATATGTCGTTGGAGTGCGCCACTCTCTTCAGATCGCTGGGGTGTGCCCTCCATCTTTCTGCACGTGCCAATGCTTGGCAAGGCAGCATAAAGGAGAAATAGAATGCTGTCTGAATTTGAGCACCAATGCTTTCATTTGAATTCGTCCACTGATGACAATTGTGGTCCGTTGACTTCTTCGTTGGCGTACCAGACAATCATTTTGTGCCTTGAAGTTTCAAAACTTCTCAACCACCACGTGCAGGGTACATCTCAACCAGTTGGGTCTCGATCTCGCTAGGAAGACGTTTATATCGACATGCTTCTCCTTTCCAATGTCTGATTTAGGCAGTAGCATCCACAACGCGGATGAGAGAGACGACGACGTTTCCTCTCCGCTGAATTGCTCTTGGGTCCTCTGGGAAGTCGTGCGACATGTTGGAGGAAAGGAGTATTTGGGATCCCTGCGGCCATTGTGTGAATTCACTACACTAGAGGAGTACTGGCATTACATGTCACATACGCCTCCTCCCAGCATAATCTTCTCTGATGGTGCGAACAAAAAAAAAGTGATCCGGAACCCTGTGAGGTTTGTCTCGAAAACACCAGGCACAAAACACCTCGAGGAGTATAACGAAGATGTAGGACACACCAAGGTGGACCAGCAAGTACACATTGAAGGACTAGCTCTTTTTAGAGGTGGGATAATTCCGGAATGGGAGCACCCTTCAAATGCAGACGGAGCTGAATGGTCGTTTCGGAAGCGTAAGTGCCTTATGTGACGATTTTGAACTAACCAGTTTATTCACTTATGTTGACAATTACAGCTCTGGCAGCACACGTACTGGACCAATCATGGGAGGGGCTTTGTCTAGGATTGCTCTCGGAAAACATAGATTTATACTTGCCGACCTCTGGCCTACACTGTGGAGACTCTATCCAAGACGAACAAGGGCGCTCTCTCCACTGCATGAACCAAATTTGCGGGGGAAGAATCGTCGACAAAGTGAGATAACACGTTTTGTCAGCAAAATGTTTTTGCTCGTTTTCATTCCCTTAATTGCACATGCAGTGCACAAAGGGAAGAGCAGCGTATCGAGTAGAGCTGTGGTTTCGGAACGATCAAAACCAAGAGGTGGCGAACAAACTAAGGCAGAACTTAGTTTCCTGTTTGGCCGAAAAAGTTGAACGCAGTAGGGTACCGAGGTTTTCTTTGAGAAGCCACAGAGAAGCTCTCACTATGGAATACCTTAATGAGCAAAAGAGCATCGCCTAATTGCTCACTGCGGAACTTGGTAATACAAGTTGCATCCGCTGGGCCGCCGGTGCTTTTTGAATGTTTTGCAGAAGCCTGTACCAGACTGAAACACCCTTAAGCGTACATAGTCATCAACCGCGAAAACCAGCGGTCCACGCGATTGCAGGATTCCCTTTATTGTCGGAAACAGATGGATTTGCGCCTGTCTTGAGGAGCAACGATACTATTTGGTCATAGTTGAATCGAGACGCACAATGCAACGGTGTTTCGCCGGAGGAGTCCTTGGCATTGACATTTGCCCCATGATGTACTAGCGAGTGCACAATACTCTCTATTCCTGCCTGTGTGAATAGGAGAATCATTATAAAGCCGAACATTCAGTTTATTGAGATGAGCGAGCGACATACTGCACAGGCGTAATGCAAAGCTGTTCGCTGATAGGCATCAGCAGTGCTCGCATTTGCTCCGATTGAAAGGAGAGTCTCTACTGCTTTGGTACGTCCATGCTTGCATGCTTCCAGCAACGGGGTAGATTGAAATATATCTAATTCGTTCACCTTATTTTGTTTCTCCGTGTCCGATAAGCCGCTAAGTTTGTCGGTAATTGTTTCGTATTCGCCGTAAGCCGCTGAATTCAAGGTATCGCAGGTAAAACATAGCGCACAAGATTCGGAACGTAATTTATCTCCTTACCAGCAGAGTGCAAGTCTACTTCCAAAGCAGATAAATACTCGTCTTCCACTACTTCGTTTTTGTCACTCTCCTTCGCTTCCTTAGAGAACGCTGACAGTATCTCCTCTTCCTCTTCTGACTGCCTCCTTGACATTGGTGCGAGGCATACAGTCCTACTTGTATTGAGGCAAATGATTAAAATGATAAATTATATTTGTACAAGGAGCGCTCAACTTGCGATGAACGCTCGGACCCTACTAGGAAGTATTCGCTGGTGAGCTAAGGACAGGATACGACCACATGCAAGTCCTAGTAGATGGATTGTTAATGACAATACTACATCTTCTCCCTCCTCAAATCAAAATAAACTCCTCTGCCCAGCTCTGCAACTGACTGTGAAGGTGGGACTTCGCCACTTCCAAAGTTTTCAAACTTCCTTCTTGTCAACTTCCGCTCTCACGGAAGTGATATGCATGGTGCGTTGTCCCAATATCGCTAGTTTATAAAACTTGATTTTCTCCGCTCTACTGTATGCCTTCGTCTTTCCAAAGCCGTGCGGCCAAGAGGATTCTACCCGGTACGGTAGCATCTTCCTAAGTTTCCGGTCGAACCAGAAAAGCTGTTTGACCAGTACCTACACTTGTACATCAATAGCTATTATGATAGTGGCAGTGGCTCCTGTGACATCAGCCATTGGAGTTTCGTCGCTGTCATGCCTTCCGTCAACAATTGTATCCTGCTCTCAGATACCACCAGGAACTCTTCCTTTTTCGGTTATCTACTTCACTGCCAGACAAATTACGAATTTTCCTCGTTCTTGGGAGACATGTGACGTTTTGTTTCGGGGATGCGCATAGGAGATGAAGCGATGACGTCAAACGAACTTCTTCCGATTTTTTCCTACGTATACGGGACGGATTTTTGTCTTCTGCGCGCCATCTCCATTTATACGTCCCGCTTAATACGTTATGGGAAGTTTGCATAATCAAAATCCGAAAGAAACGACCAATACTTGCAGTGTAATTCTCCTTTAACTGCGCCCAAGGGAAGCACAGGAAAGTGATAATTCCTCTTTCACTTACATGCTTTCACTGCTATTTTCCTGATTACCGACTCATTTATCTTTGTTAATGCATACAGATGGATCAGACAACACTCAGGACTAGTTTTAAATCGAGGGACACTGTTCCGTTGTTCTTTAAAACGCGCTGATCATGGGTTCAATGGAGGTGTGTGTTCCGTTACAAGTTGCAGTTTTTCCAACTTCTTTTTTTAGTTGCTATTCGTTAAACAATAGTACTCGAGACAACTGGCTTGTAAAACTGATCGGACAACAAGAGTGTGGATTATAAATTTCCTCAATCGTGTTTGAGGCCCCGTATTCTGCGCAGTGCTTACTTAAGGCCTTTGTGTCACTTTGTCTGAACACGCGCCCGCAGCGCATTTTGCCGCTAGTTTTACATCGGGGAAACATTGTTTAATACTTTATAACTTTTCCCCAAAATTTCCCTTGGTAAAGATACATTCATAAGCACCAATATTTGAAAGGTCCGTGCCCTTTATACTGCGTATTTGTCGAAAAAAGGCTATGTAATAACTGGCGCGCCCGCATAGTGAGCGTTTTTCCTTAGATGTTTTGTGTCTAACTGAACGTAGTATTCGACGCGTTCCGAGCCAACTGAGGGGATTTTGTAGCGTTACTCAGCATGCATTGGATCCATAACATCTTGTGCATCGTTTGTGATGCGTAAACGGGCTGAACACAAAGCAACGGATCATACTTTGAACACGCGAATCGTGACTTAGCACGGCGCGTTTCATTCGTCTATTGTTATGACATCACAGGTGACCGCCCTTGAATATTCCTTGAATAAGTTTTCAGTTATACCAAGAAGTTCTGAGGAGTCAATAGCTTGAATAAGATGGCAAGGAATGAGCCCCAAAAGCAGTTGAGTCAGAACGAACCAAGCGCTTCTCCTCCCCCTTTGTCTTCCAATGGTAAGCCTTCAAAAATCATTTCTTACTTTGTCGCAAAAACAATTTCAAGCAAAAATACATGAAAACTGACAGATACATTGTCGGAACTCCTCCTATGGACAAAAGCAGCTGGTCAGCAATGGGCCGCCCATTGCGAGGCGGTAAGACAGTTTGATACACTGTCGGTACGTTCCGCGAGAATCATACAATAACAAGCCTACCGAGACATGCGCAAACTTAAAATACAGGCTGCTATTCAAGAAATTAAGGATCTGACAGCAGAGGATATAGATGGACGCTTCCTTCCTCATAGCCGCTGGGAGACTCCAATACTGGTGCGGAGCGCAGAAAACGGCAGGAGCACTTCTACAGGAAACGACTTACCAGTTTCGGTCTCCGGTACGAAGCATCTGCCAAGCAATTATGAAACCTATATCAGAGCTTACATTATTTGGCCTCAATTGCAGGACAACATGTACTGATACAGAAAGCCAACACTCAGCCTAGAGTTGTACCTCAAGACGAGCTCTCCAAATGTATCGAGGAGTCTCTCCGACGGTGTGATGGCATTCGTGTGATGGCCTACATCCCGCAGCCAAAAGAAGAACATCTTGGCGCATATAGTGGACTGTGCGAATTTAGTCGCTCTTTGGAAAAGTATCGTCAAACGAGACTAACCTCAAATCAGAAGTTCACGGGGCCAACGTTGCTCCAAACGGGGGCAGTGTGCACAAGCGGAACCGTTCGAATCCTTCATGTAGTGCGTGAATCCGCTTGTCAATGGAGAAAAGTTGTTTGCGGAGAGGTTGGTTTGTTAATGGCTCCTCCCACCAATGAAAATCTGCAATATGCCGAGTTTTTCCACGGAAAGACAGAGAAAGAGTTTCGTGAGGAATTCGACGTTGTAAACTTAGCAGGAGCTCGCTTCGTGGTCCTTCGCGGCGGTGATACCATTTTCCTTCCTAGTGGGTGGGTAGTTGCCTGGTTCGCATCTTTTGACGAAGGCGTAGACCAAAACGTTTCTACTATGAAGAGCACTCGCATAACACATAAGAGCATCGGCGGAAGCTTCTATGCGGTGAGTCTCCTCAAGGAAAAGCCAGAAGCTCTCTTGTTAGCTGATCGGGCACGTTCTGCGGAGGTTGGACTTCCTCGTTTATGCCTGGAAGATTTTGTATCGGCAACATTGATGGATGCTCGGCATCAGCTGGAAAGAGGAAAACTACCCCCTGAAGCAATGCTGAAAGTTCCACACTTTTCATTTGTAGCAGCAAAATTGTTGCGCTTTAAGCAAGAGATTGTTAGCTCGTTAAAGATTAATTTTATCGAACAGATCCGCTTGACAGCTTCTATGGGAAACCACGGCCCGTCGTTGTGGACCTCTGAAGAAATGGATCTCATTAGGGACAAGACAACAAGAGCATTGCGATATATTGAGAGCGGTTTTCACGTTTCCTCCCCCACAACGTCGCAAAGCACCTTGAATGAGAAAGAAAGTCTTCTCTGGTCCAACAAAAAGCTGCCACCACACCGTCATGGATCTCTTTTGTTCGAATCCTCAACTGACCTGGGACCGGTTAATGACACAGCAAAGAAGATAGGTTGCAACGAGAATAGGAGAGCAAAAGCAGCTTCAGAAGATGCAGTGTCTGAAGCCTCGTCAGATAGTTGGTGTATCGTTTATCCAGGACAAGAAGAAGATCTTAACATTCCCAATCCCTTCTCTAGCGGTTTCTTACATGAGTCTCGGAGTACGGGATCAGTTTCACCTACTCTCGGCTTCACTGATACAAGTTTGTCTCGCCATAGTTCCTACGACAGTAGACGTGGAGAGGAAGTCCCGACAGGATTCATTGAAGAAATGACAGACAATAGTGTCCTAACAAAGAGGGGAAAGGATGTGCAGCTAGAGGATCAATTGGGATTGACTTGTTTCGAGGAATCAACGCTTCCTGTTGCAAACCAGGATGACTCACAGGAAAACACTTTTAGAGAGAGAAACGTTTCAAGACATTTCTCGAATCAATGCGCTGCGCCACACGACAATAGTCGCAGCTCTTACGAAGAGAAACACGGCACGAGCTCCACAGGTAAACAACGAAACCGCAACGCTAGGACTCTCATCAAAGGAAAACGAGAACGGTATACCAACCACCAATCTACCTGCCATCTTTGTGGAAATCTTAGGACAAATGTGTTCAGTTGTCCAACATGCCCAAAGGTCTTCTGCAATTGCTGTGTGGAAAAGAAGGTCTACGAGCACGGCGAACGAGCATTTCAGAATGGTTGCCCAGGATGTTTGAAATACTGCTGCTGTCACAAAAAAACGAGCCAATGTGAAAATTTGTACCATTGTTACCGCAAATGTCCGTTGACCAGAAAGGGTAAAAGGCCTCGCATAGAGTGCGACCAACAACGACTAAAGGAATGCTCACGCGTGGCCCAGATGCTGATTCAGGAGTCCGAAGACCAACTAAAACAAGGCAAGAAATAGTTACAGAGAACATAGAGAGCAATTAAATTAGGCCAAATCCATGACTCTCCTTGATAGCCGCCTTCAGTTTGCTCTCTAACTTTTCGTATGTGGGATACTCTGGGAGCAATATATGATTGAAGCAGGTGTGAGCTGTTGGAAGTCTGTAAATAGAACAAAGCAACTACCATGAAAGTTTGGCTTATTCCTCCCTTAATTCTAACTTACTGTGACGAATCTGGACCTGCACGAGATATGGTCAGCTCTAGAGTGCCCAGACCGCGAATTGGGGCACGATCTGACCCGGTCACAAAGGAAAGAAACTGTCGTTTTTCTTCCGGAGATAAACTGTGAACACAGGTCCAGAAATTATTTATCACATCATGGTTCCGATGATATGGCTCTTCATAACTAGTAGTTCGCTCCAAATCCTGCATGTGGGACAGACGATGACACAGTTAGGCCTGCGCTGCAAGCATTGTACACCAAACGAGTACCATACCTCAAAGTCTAGGTCGCCACTGCCAATGACCAAGAGTTGGAGCTCCTCTGGTCTAAATAAGTCAAACGCAGGTCCGCCCGCGACGTTCAAAAAACCGGTTTTAAAGGCGTCGAACATGGGGGCAATATTGTCTTCCAATACCCATTGCACATAACGCTTAACGTAGTTATCCTTGTTATCCACCGTTACTGGAGTATCTGCTCCGTTTTCCACCAAATCTACAGTCTTGACATCACCCCAGATTGTTTCATAGCTTGCGGTGAAATTTAGAGAGAATATATCTTCGTCGTCTCCACCGTCATATTCCAGTAGCTTTCGTAACGAGCGACCTACGTCTGGTTTGAACTCTTCCATGTCCCTGCGAACCACAATCTAACTCTGTGTCTTACAACCTAGTGCTGTGCTGCTCATCCTTACCTAAGTGTCGGAGGCTCGTTTTTCAACTTTTTATAGAGTATTAGAGGAAAGTTAACGTCAAGAATGATCGAATTGTAAATGGCCAACCCAATTAGCGACCCAATCAACTCGAATTGTATTTTAGAAGCACCAGCGTCAAAGGCGTCCGGATTAAACCATATCAATTTTGTATCCGGATCTTCCTTGAACATGCCGAAGGCGGGTGAGAATACTTGTCTAACCATTAGCTGCAGGAGGAATCAAAGGAGGCATACATAACACTATTCACGAAATCTACATGTACATACCAAAAAGAATTCCTTGCGAACGCCGCCTTCGTCTAACCCCGGCTCCCCTATAAATGTGACCCTTAGTGGCCGTTTCATTACAGTTTTGTCTGATGTTCGTGTCACTTGTTCTAGGGCATCCTCGACCAAGTGGTCACGTCTAATTTTCAGTTCGTAATACGGAACTTCAAGCATTCCACGAGCAAGCCCACTAAGGAATGTCTCCCGGTACTCCCGAGCCATCTGGTACCTTGAGTCTAACGTCAAGATAGCGCTTTTGGCGCCTGCGTCTAGAATAAAAGAATAGTTACAGAAACAAAATACTTGCGAGGAGTTTGTTCCATCCCTCCGCGCCTTTAGCCATTTCTTGAAATCATCCTGCAGCGCAAAATGAACTACTTCATCACGTAGCTCTGCTGAACAGTGAGCTGGAGATGCTTACTTCCAGATTCACCTCCGTAGAGACCACATCATTATAGAACTCGTCGTATGACACAGCCCGTCTTCCAGTTCGCTTATATAGCATTTCGTTGGCGTCATGGAGCAAGGCAAGCCATGTGACGGAGGGGCGAATCTCATTTACAGCAACATTGCCTTGGCACAGCCGTAGCGTGATGAATTGTTGAGTGCACTGTACTATATACTGGAGGGTGTCCTCAGAGAGGTAGGAGAACCAAGTAGAGAGGACACTTCGCGCTTGAGGCTGCACTTTGTCAGCTAAACGATACAAGTATTTCAAAGCGAAATGAGAATCGGGATCCATACACTGAGGATCCAACGCGACTACCAGAAATTGACGCAGCTGTACCGCATCAGATAATGGGTAAACCCCAGCATCACGCAGAGCCATTTGCGGATTGTCAAGCCACAAGAGCTGCTCCTGAAACGCTGCTTCATAAGCATGCGCAAGAGCGTTCCTTGGTCCTTCATGGTTTAGCTCGTAAATTCTTGTTAGAGCTTTATGCAGCCGATCCGCGTCTATTCCGGAATCATCTGGCGAAGCATTGCAGATCCCAGGATATGAACCTTCCGCTGCATGGTAAACATCTTCCCGCAAGAATGAATGGTTCAGTAGCACCGGAGAACGAAGCGTCTTGCCTATGGTTCTTGTCAGTTCTGTATACTGCCCTTGCTGAGAACACGAATCGAGAAGATTCTCTATACCGGATACAGTGAGAATATCATCTTTCTTCACAACCGGATGATCCTTGCTTTTCTTCTCGGTATACTGAAAATTTTCTGCTTCCAAAGGACCCTCCTCCTTTTCGTCGTCTCCATCCTCCCTTGTTCGTTTGGAAGTAACACTTGACTTCCCTGTATCTGCCTTGCTCGGGCTAGTCGTTTCGACGGTAGTGGGGACACTCCCAGAAGAAGCAGCTGCTGCCGCAGACGGTTCTGCATTCTCCATTGAGACATCGTTATCTTCACGTCCATCAGCTTTATCTTCTTCTTGGGTGCTTGCAAGGTTGCTCTCTGCCGAGCTTGAGGTTGATTGCCCTCCGCCACTCGATGGTCCACCCCTCTCGTTAGCCCATACGTGCGTCAATGCAGCAGCAGCGGCTTCGTTTCGAGAATATCCTCGGGACAAGAACTGTTGAAATTGTCGCTGGATAGCCCTGCATTCACAAGAGGATTGGGTAGGCATGGCTCGCAGGCTGACTCTGGCGGAACCGATCGCTTCCTCTACCGATTCAGTGGACAACTTACTCTTTCAGGTGATCATTGTTCTGTCCGGAAGCATTCATCGTCTCAACGTCACTCCAGCCAGGTAGATAACAAAGTATAGCACTATGTTCCTTCTCAAAAAAGTTCCCGTCGAGCTACCTAAATTTCACTACAGTATACTCAACTAACGACGTGTCAACCTACGCTAGTCTCATCCGTAATATACCTTGACACAATCCATATGTACTGAAGGACCTTTGGCCAACGTGCGTGTGCGTGCATACATGTATACGATCTGCCACCATGTCACTCAGCCTCAGGCGGCAAACAAATCGTTCACTGGGTTGGGACTTCATACTGTAGAATTCCTTCGGAGTGGATATCAAAAGTTCTTTCATTCTTATTCCATTCATATTCCATTCATACAACAATAAATCCTGGTCCGGGGCACATATTATACGCTTCATGACAAGCAAAGGGTCACACAAAGCGCAGACTTCTCGACTCTGCAGCCAGTTCAGCCCAGCCAGTCATGTGTCATTCCCTGCTCTTTCCCTCATTTACCGATTCTTCCATATTGATTTTTTGGGAATCCAATAAACGAAAATGCCACAGCTATTCATCGCTTGTATTTTGAATAATGTCTACGAACGAGACGGAATTTGTGCCAATTGGTGACCAACTTGCCAAGCCAGCCAGCCGAAGTCAGGCTTTATCTAGGCAATGGGGACTGAGGCCCATATGTTCGGGCCACTTATTGAAGGAGATTTCCGTAGGTGGTGAAGCTACAAGCAAAAGGATTTGCTTTGAACCAGTTTGGCAATGAGAAGCAACGGCTTCAGTGCCCTTTGTGGAGTTGCGACCGGCTAGCTGCACGGTTGGTTCAAGGTGCATTGGCGCGTTCGTTCATCCAGATGGTACGGGTCAAAACCGGACAATTGTAGATTTCTTTGAATTGAAAGGAGTTAGTTCTGTTTCCAACACTTTCTAGTGTGTCTAGTACCTATTGCACTCGTGTGGGAGCCTTTTTCACTCAGCTGAGCACAACGGCAAAACCCCCCAGCCTCTTGTTTGCTCTTCTGTCGCAGCGAGCAGTTCATACAAAGGTGTACAAGCTACCGATACAGGGTACGTGGTGTTTTCCTATCTCCTATTTTTCTTTTGAGTAAAGCGGCGCTCGATGTCCATTTAGTGCCTTGATTCATAGGACAGTCAAGCCGCCTTGTCGGGGTTGACGGCAGGGACGGTACCAAGGGGCGTTCGCAGGGAAGAACAGGCCGTAAGGGATTCCCGCGTCCTGGCTCTTCACTCGTCGGTCTCTTGCCATTAGTACATACACTTTCCGTGCTGATCTGGTTCTCAGTGGAGGGTTAACGGTATTCTTTGACTCTTGCTCTTGCAGTGAAATTGACCTGGGAGGTTACATAGCCACGAGTATTCTCGTAACCCGCTGTACAGAGGAACCCAACGTTGAACTAAATTCCAAGAAAACCGCAAGAGAATGGCAGAGCAGGACGCAAAGGAAATTGGAGGAAACTGGCTGGAAGTGCATGATGCCGAAAGCGGGGCCAATTACTACTATAACACGGAAACTGAAGTTACCCAATGGGAGTATCCTGAGGAGCTTGGGTACGGCAAAGCGGTCGGTCAATAAGTGAAGTATTCGAATCGTATTGTTTTGGTTTTGGTCACAGAGGCGGAGCTGCAGAAGGAGAGGGAGCCGAGCCTCAAAGGGTTTGGGGAAACTGGATTTCGGCAAAGGAACCGGAAAGTGGACAGGAGTATTTTTTTAACCAAGAAACTGGTATGTCTGATCTAGTGGTCGTTAAACGCTATTGTATCTTATACTGAGTTGGCGCTTCAACTTCGCAGGAGTAACTCAATGGGAAATGCCTGAAGGATTCGATGAAAATGCGGTCTATGCCAGCGAGGTCGAAGGTAGTGCGACGGGAGAGGCAACCCCCGAGGAAAGTGTGGGTCAACAGGAGGCGTTGGAAGGGAAGGAAGAAGAACAGGAGAAGGAAGAGCCCTCTAAACAGGAACAACCTCCTGTTGAACACGAGGAACATACGCCGACAAGTGTCCCAGGACAAGCCACTAACGCTGAAGGCACGGTGAAGGACGCCGATGCCAGTACAGGAATGGCGAAACAGGAGGAAACTCCTGACCAGAAGCAACATCCAACGAAGCAGTCGAAATCAAATACTGACGAAAACGCCTCGGAGCCAAAGGAAGCACCGTCCCAGGGAGATTCCAAAGGTGTTGAAGCGAGTGTCAGGACTGAATCGCGTAAAGATGACTCAAAGGAAGTGCTTCCCACTGAGGACAAAACGTCGGGAGAGACGCAGGAGCAAAAGGATGCGTCTGAACAGGGCGATGAGGACAAGTTTAGCAAACTGAAGAACTTCGCCCAAATTGGAGAGCAGCGGAAACAAGAGATTCAAGAGCGTCGGCGCCGACAAGCCGAGGAACGAAAGCGAATGAAAGAAGAGGCTCAAAAGGAAGCCAACGATGAACAAAACAAGTAAGAGTAGACAGAGTTATAGATACAAAAACTGTCCTTAGCATTATGTAAATCTGTGCAGAACTACATGGTCCATGGCGTTAGCCGAGCCTCCTCATCCTGAAGAGGTAGACAATAAGCCTATGGAAGACTATGCGGAGGAACATTTCAATCTGAACCGGAAGGGTTCGTGCTGCGCTCCGATGGAAGCCGTTTCACATAGAAACTGTTCCACGTCATGCCTCTGCAGGTTTCTTGAATAAAAGAACTACGGTTGAGAAGGTTTTGTCGTGGAGTAAGTTACACCGCTTTGCATCGTGCTTCATGCGTGCCGTTTCATTAGTTTTCGTTCTCCCTACAGAGCATGAAACGATTAAGAAGTCACTTAGGATAATGCCTGATAAGGATATCGAGCAACAGGCACTTCAGTGTTTTCGCAACGTCACGGGTTTTATGGGAGACCGCTCAAGTAACAAAGTGAGCATTCTATTTGGTGACTGTTTAGCCTCTTATTGTTATACTTTGCGTATGCTCTATACTCTTTACAGGAAGAAGGTGGCCACGCCGAAAAATTGCTCAAGGCATGCCTGGAAGCCCCGGAAGACTTGCGAGATGAGATATACTGCCAAATTATGAAACAAGTGACAAATAACCCCTCTCAGTAAGAGAATGCGTAGGAATCATATTCAAGTATACTTTTGGATTTTCTGTGGTTTCCACACACGCAGATCCTCCTTGTACCGCGGCTGGCAGTTACTCGCTGTTTGTTCAGGGGCCTTTCCACCATCAGCCACGCTAGAGCCTTATTTGATGTCGTTTTGTAACCAAAACAGAGAAGAAAAAGATGGAATTGGAGAACTGGCAAAGTAAGCGCCACCCTGTGCATAGGCTACATTGTGTGGCTTATACATGCGGTCGTTTTATCGCAGATTTGCTATGGGACACATCAAGAAGCTTTCAAAGCTTGGTCCCCGAACCGAAGTTCCCCATGCCTTGGAGATACTAGGCTGCATGCATGCCAAGCCTGTATTTTGCCGAGTTTTTCACATGGATGGTAGTAGCAACGTGATGCCGATCGGGTCTTGGATGACCGCCGCTGATCTCAATGATATGATGGCACACGAATTAGGCATTCTGAAGGGTGATGGATTCGCAATCTTTGAAATGACACCGGAAAATGGTAAGCATGGTTCGGTTTCGACATTTGTAGTGCACCGTCGTATCTCAACAGCGTGGCACTGAGTATACCGCAGAGGAGCGTCGCATCGAAACGAACACTAGGGTTTTGGACTTGATCTCCTATTGGCAACGGTTCCATGATGAGGAAAAGCAGAAAACCGACGCAACCAAGCAGTTCAGACTTGTATATAAGGTACACATGTACTTCGAGCCTTCGAAGAATGATACCTACGCGTTTCAGCAGCTGTATCGCCAAGCTGTATACGACGTCATTTCTGGAAGGTATCCAACTGCTGATAAGGAGTTCTGTGAGCTCGCAGCCGTTCAAATACAGGTCGAATACGGAGATCGGGGTATTGAATTGACCCCAGATAACGTATGGCGCTTTATTCCCGACCGAGAAAAGAACAGTGAGGAACAGCGTAAGAAATTGTTAATTGACCGTATCGACAAGGCACGAATAGTGGTTCAAGGGAAGAACAAGTTCGAGGCCCAAAAATTTTACTTGGAAACCGTCCAGAATTGGAAGATGTATGGATCATCATTCTTCTTTGTTGAGCCTCAGATGTCCACCGAATTACCAGACGAAGTGTTTTTGGCTGTGAATCCCAAAGGCATCCTTCTGATTAACCCCGAAACGAAGAAAATTCTGAAAGAGTTCGAGTATAGCGAACTTCCTACATGGGGGCATAGTGGTTCATCGTTCGTGCTTCATGTGGGAGATCTGCGAAAGCAAGTGAAGTACTACTTTCAAACGGATCAGGGAAAAGAAATCAACCAATTAGTAAGGAACTACGTCGAGAAGCTCGCAGAAGGTTAACTAGCTCTTGCATGTGTTCGCTGACCTGTTGTTCTGTGCACTCGTAAAATGATTTGACAATGCACACTGTGGCGCTAGAGATTCGCTCCATATATGCACAAATACCATTGCATTTTCGTAGCAACCGATGCTTCGCGAGCTAGCAGGTTTAGTATCGACAAGTATCACTATACTGCGGTCTCGAGCCAGTGTTCAAGGTGTACTCCGGCGGGGATAACTTCTTGAATAAGCAGCACTTAAGGCAAGTGCCTTGCAAGAACTTCTGCAACGATCGTGAGTGAAGAACTGAGAAATACTGTCGAATCGACAGTCAACCCGCGGAAGTGACTCAGTGATGAGTCACCCAGCCCCGTAGAATTCTTAATACAGTAATCAGCGAAATAACGGTGGAATGATTTTGCAGAAAGAACAAACGTTTTGGAGCGTACGCGAAAGTTTGGCTTTAGCATTGTCAACAGTAAGTTGTGCCGCTCCGACCTTGCAACTCGTATACAAGGTAAGAATTCAGGGGCAACAGTCCTGCTTGGTTGGAAGCACACTCCCTAAGTTGTTCGGCGAACCTTCCACTGTTCCACAGTAATTGTAGGAGTATTGCAGATCCTTCCAAATAGAAATGAAGGATGTAACGAAACTGGTTGTAATCGGTGCTGGGAGAATCGGGAAATGGCACATAGAACACGTGACTACGCGGATTGTTGGGGTTGAGGTTGTAGGAGTTGTCGATATCAGTGATAAAGCAGCAAAAGAAGCCACAATTCGATTTGATATTCCACATTTTTCGACTAATCTTGAAGAAATCCTAGATGAAACCTTGCCTGACGCAATCGTCATAGCCTCAAGTACGGACACTCACGAAGAAGCAATACGAAGTGCCGCAAGGCGCGGTGTGGATGTATTTTGTGAAAAACCGCTGTCAAACAATATTGAATCAGCTAACAGAATCAAGGATATGGTCAAAGAGCATGGTATCCGGTTGCAAGTTGGTTTCAATCGTCGTTTCGATCGCAGTTTTTCACGCGTGGAGGCGGCAATTCGAGAGGGCGAGATAGGAGAACTGCATTCACTGAGAATAATCAGCCGGGATCCGTCGCCACCACCAATTGAATACGTAAAACGGTCTGGCGGACTTTTTGTTGACATGACAATCCACGATTTTGATATGGTGCGATTTTTGACCAAGGCGGAGCCCACCGAGGTCTTCGCAATGGGATCCTGCAAAGTGGATCCAGAAATAGGCGCTGTAGGTGACGTTGATACTGCACTGGTAATGATGAAGTTCGAAAACGGTATGCTCGCGACAGTTGAAAACTCCAGAAAAGCAACTTACGGTTACGATCAGCGGGTGGAGGCGTTTGGTGCTGACGGCAGTATTGCAACGGACAACATGTTCCCTAATACGGCAACAGTGTCCACAGCTAATGGAGTATCAAGAGACTTACCTATGCGGTTCTTCAAGGAGCGCTATGAAGACGCCTGCATTTGCGAACTTCAATCATTTGTGAACACTGTCAAGAAACGCACAAAACCGTTGGTTGACGAAGTTGACGGCACTGAAGCTTTAATGTTGGCAGACGCTGCACAGCTATCGTTGAAACAAGGGAGTCCCGTTAAACTAAATGAATTAAGGTATTCGTTTGGCACGTAGCACTGCTGTCCTGATAAACTGTGGTCCTTCCAAACTACAATGGACTCTCAAGCTTTACTAAGCTGCTTTAGCCTTATCTGGTATGAATCTGTACGTCGCTCCACTGTCTTCGAAGGCTAGTAGGCTAGTAGGGATCTTTTCGCGTGAGGATGAGGAATCGTATATGGTCACAGATGAATTCCGGATGTTGCTGCGATGTCGGAATAATCCTCACATTGAACCACTTCTGTACTTTGGTCAGAAAAAGACGAACACCTTCTCGCCCGCGGATATCGAAACCCAATAAGATCGGGGGAGAGCTACGAGAGCCATGACACACCCTTCGGGGCCAGTAATGGCGCAAATCAGACTCCACTACTGGCAACGTATTACATAGCTCTTCCACGCTCTGGTTCGGAAACTTACACCAGGTCTCCGTAACAGGCTCCTGACGTCCGTTTGTAAGATCCAGTAGACTATCTATGAGTGGATCCACGCATGAGGAATAGTAGATGACTTCCACAGCTAAGATACCATCCACGGGCCAGTCCGACGAGATTTGTAGCTTCGATCTTAGTTCTTCCACCTCACTTCCCCACTTAAAGTCGATAGCTCTAAGTGATCCGCGGATAGTTGGCGAGTTTTGTTCTATATTTCTTTCCAAATTTTTCAGCACAGGACCTTCCAAGTCCGTCAAAGTTACGTTGGCACCCAGTGCCGCCGCCAGAGTCCCAACCAGACCAGTTCCTGATCCAAGCTCCAGGAGTGTGGTCTTTCGGAGGTCGTTACCCACCGATCCAAACTTATGTTCCAACATTTTGGCGGCAGCAACTGCAGCTGTATAGACGCTAGTTCCAATAGCGCTAGGTGTTTGGTGAAAGTCTAGGTGTTCGGCCTTGTTTTCCAGGCCTGGGCTCTTCCAAGAGTCTAAGCGGTATTCATAGCATTCATTAAATCTATCACTATATGATTTTGTGTTCTGCATAGCAATAAAATATTCAGATAATGGAACAATATATAGTGGTAACTTGGCTTGACCCGGATTCAGCCTACCTGGTCCCAATCGACACGCTCCGTAGCACCAGGTCTCCGTGCTAAAGGGACATCGGAAATCCTGCGCCGGACCTCTCGTTTGAGTTCGCTGAACAGCTTCGACTTCTCCTCCTGCTCTTGCGGGGAGATGTCGGACATCATATTTGAGTGTTCTCTGGATAGTCAATGGCACTGGTCATCAGGCAGATCCACTGCTCGCCTGGCTCGTCAGGGTAGAAAAAGATACACACGAGTTGTGATAACAATGCGGTGAAGTCTTCTTTTGTGGGAGGCTGGAGGAAGAGCTTTAGTGATGGATGTTAAGCACGGGAATAACTAACTATTAAGGGGCGTATGTAGTGAGACTACTGTACACTGTACGCGCCGCCGCGGCAATTCTGTGTTGTGAAGCTGCTTCCGCCTGAGCAGGTCGCCAAGATGTAAGCACAAAGTGGAGTGTTTCCGTATTAGTTAAGAGACAATGGAAGCAACTCAATGCCATTAGCAAACACTGGAGACTGTATATGCCGAAGAGGTCTTGCTCCACTGTCCGCTTGCTTACTTTTAGCGAAGAAGTACCAAGCGAGAGCATGAGATTTTCACCACCACCCACAGGTTGGCCCAATACGATTCGTTGACTCGGTCATACCGTTGGTTTGGAAGCAGATGGGGCCATTCAATGGATGTAGAGGTAAACTACGGGTTCCAACTGGAGAGAATCTCGTACCTATGCTGTGAGCCTCAGTTGAAGTTCCTGGTGTTAGCTGTCCGAGACTGTAGTGGAGCCCCTCTCCATTACGCTCGTTTCATTAAGTATTAGGAGTTTAAAGAGAGGATTTACTGCTCACTTGTACAGTGCGCATCTACCTTTTATCGTATCCCCAGCTCAGTCATCGATCTTAGTTGTTCTACGATCACTACTGGCAAAAGACTTGACTACGAATAGTCTACGATCAGTGATCACCGAGTACGATGGCGCACCGAGTTTCTGCGAATACTATAGCCAACTACAGCAGCCGATTTGACTCTTATGAGAAGATGACAAAAAATCGAGATGTCAGTGAGGCCTATAGCTTCTTTACTAGCCGGCTGCCAGAAAAGCATACCACAGTTCACTGCCATTCAATTTTGGATCTAGGATGTGGCCCTGGAAGAGACTTGGCCAAATTTGCAGAGATGGGTTACCATGTCATTGGTCTTGATGGTTGTCCAGAATTTTGTCAACTGGCAGAAGCAAATAGCAACTCCGAAGTTTGGAAACAGGACTTCCTCGAAATGGACTTACCCCACGAGTATTTTCATGGAGTGTTCTCTTACGCTTCACTCTTCCATGTCCCCAAGGAGTACTTATCGCGAGTACTCTCTCAGATTTACAAAACATTGAAACCGGGTGGTGTTTTGTTTACCTTGAATCCCAATGAGGAAAAGGAAGGCGAGATGGGTGACGGAAGGTATGCTAGCGTCCTCAGTCCAACTGAGGAACGAGAACTATATTCCAAAGCTGGATTGAAGCAGATAGACCAGCGGATGTTCCCAGCCTACCTGCCTCCGCAAGGACCACCATGGAGAGGCTGCTTGTACCGAAAAGTTGACGGGGAATCTGTGCAGTGAATCGTCTAGAGCATGGTCTCCATCAAGGAAAGAAGCGGGCATATCACTTGTCACTACGGCCCTCAAAAACTCGCCACTAAGCTGAACTTTGCCACCGTTGCGATTGATGCCATCATTATTGAACTGTCGGCACATGTCTTCCTCCACCCTTCGTAGCCTTTGGACCCGATTTTCGCAGTTTTGGATGTCGCTTGGTCTTCCTACTTTTTCGCATTCTCTTACAATATTCGCGCACGCTCTTCCTCGCACCTTCCGAGGAATGAACACTCCACGAAAGTCAAAAGGGTCTCATAAGCTTCCTGGGGTTGCTGCGTTGTAGCATGCATCCGATGAATTTCATCGTCGTGTCCTCTCGTCTTAGCTGCTTGCCACTGATTTTACCACCGCGTAAACGTAGCAGTTACGGTTGACTTATTTCCGTATATCTATTCCCTTCACTCTCTTTGGGACGACTCTGATACTCATCAAAAAATAAATGGAGAGATGACTAGCTAGCGCTGCAGTCGACGTACCTAGGGATGGATTCGTTGGAAGTGTATGTTCCAGAGTGTACGGTAACTGTAGTGAGTGCCAGGGAAAAGTTCCTTACTGTGGCTTAGGGTTATGATGATGTCATCTTGTTGAAGCGCAATTTACGAGGAGTTCTGCTCTGTTCGTCGAAAAGTTTCTTCCAAGTTTCTTTGGAAACAAGGGTTACTGCCCTATCATTGGCCTACTATTACACTATCCGGATATTTCTGTCACACTTTTTACCATATTGGTGCACTATTCACGCAAAAAAAGTGGACTACCGGTATTCTATTAAACAGTACCGAAATTGGGACCTTCATTCACTTACCATATGGACATCTACATGCATTCGCACCCACACCATGATACTCCCATTGAAGATAAAGTCATTTCAAACAATTTCCGTGAACTTGAATGTTGTATAGGCTTTAACAGCGCCATTCCAGTCAACTGGTTCCGCAGCGGAGTCTCTAAAGTCTGAAGTTAGTTAACTTCACAACTCAGAGCCCGATGGTGGTGGATTTGTTGTGTCGGGGCCATATAGCGTCCATACTAATACATCGTTGGGGAAAATAGATACAAATCACGTCGGTAAAGGGGATCGTTAACTTGAGAAGCTGTATTGTGGCCTCACTATGCGTTCAGATGGTGCGAACTTCAGGTTTTCCAAGGTCCGTCGAACTATGTCTTTTGACGCCCTAATTGAGTGTACATATGAGAAGAATGCAGCACAGAAGAATCATTCGATGTCATGCATACTACAGAGGGTATACATTGGTTTCTGCATGTTCAAAAGCAGCACCGTCAGAGGGTCGATCAGAGGAGAAGACTTGGGGGCTTCCGATGTGAAGACTTGGCGACCCCAATTTGGGGTAGTAGACCACGTGAAGACCGTCATGACAAGTCTCTTTTGGAAGAAGATGGTATTTGAAAGAAGAACTAATAAAAAATAGCTTCTTCCCTCGGAGTTACCCCTCTTGACACGAATGAGTCTTGTTCCTTCCTTAGGGGGAAGCGAATGAGAGACTCATTCCACGTGCCGAGAGGGCTAAAAGGCATATCGCTTGGGCGATTGATCCGTTAAAAACGATCCAGCAAGTGGCAGGAGATGAGCATGACCGCTCGCGCAATACCGCAAGAAGCCCCCGCCATGGCTTCCAGAGAGTCAGAACGCGCTACAGCAAACGATCGGACTCCCGAGGGATACAACCTACGCAGACTACTGGAACAAACCGAGGCTAGAAACATCTGGGCAAGATGTTGCAGATAGTAGCCACACGGACCCTGAAAGTGACGCTAAACCCACAGTAGAAAGCGCTGCTGACAGCCTCACAAGCGGACGGAGCAGTTGCCTGACTATACGCAACACCAAGGAAAGGATCTACACTAACTGACGCCGAGTACATGGTAGCACTGCGCCTACATCTAGGGCCCCCCCAAACTAACCTGTTTACGGAGCGAGATGGACCAATTGACGAGCTGCTGCATCACGCACTGGGATGCAAATCAAGTTCCAAAGAGAATTGCCCGGGCTCTCGCAGGGAGATGCGGAACTTTCGAAAGCTGACGGCCAAACTATCTGTCACGTTGATGCGACAACGTCTAGATGTTGGAGCGGTTTCGGGTAGGGCTCACCCCACACACGGCCTAGTGCAGCATGTAGACTAGACGTCTTCCGATAGGAACAACACACACGTTTAACCTCAGCATCCGGTCTTGGTGGCGTCCTGGACACTGCTGACACTCAAAGTGGTGAACTTCTCAGCGCAATGCCCACAGTCCTCAAGAAGCTGTGATATGTGGCACGCAAAGGGATGGCCACTCTTACACCTTGGGAAACTTCGGCATTTGGTCGGAGATGATGGAATCTAACCTTCAACTGCGGGCTGGATCAGAGTTTCAGATTTCGGATGTTACACGTTCAATGACTTATATCTTGTTTGTAACTCTCATAGTTTGATGCTCGCTGCCTCCGAAGTATGTACTTCCACCGTACTTCACACTAAGTCAACAAAACAAGGCAATTCAAGTCAATTTGGTACCAGTCGAGTGTGATACGTGTCCTTTCTCGCGCCTTCTTGCAAATATCATGCTGCGCGTGCACTGCTTCCAAGTTGGGTTGTACCACGGCCATCCCTAGGCTCGAAGCAACCTGGTGCTTGCCCCGCTGTGATACACTCGTACCATCAACCAACGGGTTGTCTGGAATCAGTGGAATGGGGTTTTGCCGCGTGTGCTCATGTGTGCCGAATCAATGCGAATACATACTCACATTCTTCCAAAATTCTTCCCGTGGTAGTTGCGAATTCCAGAAAGCACACTCGTTGAACTTCAGAGCCCAGCACCGGTTGTGACAGAGTCTTGTCGCTCGTTGCGACGACCACCGTGAACGAAGCAGCGGTGTGAAACAAATGTTTGATGGGTATCAACAAATCGTTGGCCCTCTATCAGATCATATGCTATAGTTGCTAGCAGCTAGTACTGGCACATGATTGTCACGAGAGAATTGTTGGATCATTCTTCCCTGTGACAAATCCCATTAGTCTTATAAACCATGCCTATGAGTGGTTAACCTGTGTTGTCGTGCGCATATTGCGAGAGTTGGTTACGTTGGAATCCAAAAACACCTAATCCCACCATGGAAAGGGTTACTGAAGAGAGGAAGAGGCCTAAGACCTCCGAAGAGGCGGGATCTCTGTGGCGTAACCGTAGTCGAAAAACCTGGAGCGAGATACTACGGGAACCAACGACGACAAAAGCATCGACTCCTCGAAGTCGGTCGCCACCACCGCGAGGGCCGCAGCTTCGGACATCTGCACGGTCTGCTAGCCGCTTAAAGAAGAGTGCAGAAGATGAAGAAAGGAAAAAAGAGGATGGAATTAAAGCAAACACATATCATAGAAGCAGAACCGGAAAGTCGTCTTTTACTCAACAACCGTCGCCAAGTCCGAAGGACGGTAAGCGAGCATCGTCCCCACACAGCACCGTCAGTACCAGCACTAGTGCACGTCATATTCAAGAGCCAGAGTTGGAACGCAGTTCATTCAATTATCCGAGCAGATCTCAAAGTCAGCGTGATTCACCGGTGGGCTCAGTGGAAAGCAAGGGGGAATCAGCACTGCCCCCTGCTGGGACATTCTCGTACAATCCCAGATCAGGCATATACAAGCAGTATCGTCAACGACAGCAGGACACGCTCTGGCACACTCCCACAGATAGCGATCATCAACACCGTGAAACGCTGGCTTTAGTACGCTCGCTTACTCATGAGCTATCAGAATCAAAACAACACATTGAGCATTGGGGTCATCTGCTCCGACAGAAACTTCAGAAACTGGTTTTAGCCAGGGGCAGGGAAGAACGGTTAAAGTCTCAAATTGATTTGGAAAGACGAAGGGCTCGCCAGCTCACTCAGACTCTACGACGTACTTTAGAGCACGCGGAGGCTCAACGAGGGAAGAGTGGAGATGACCATGAAAGCAGTCTTTTTGAGCGAGCCTTCCAACGGGCTAGCAATACCTTGAATAAGCCCAAGTACTCCGATAAGGCCTTCGAGAGTTTGAAAGAAAGAGAATCTAGCATAGAGAGACGCATCAAGGAGGTTCAGACGAATCTGGAGCAAGTGGCCAGTGCGGAAAAGGAAATGAACACCTTGCCGAAGACACCTGCTAACACGGAAAAGGCTCCAGCAGAGACTGTTGACAAAAAAGTTGTCCAATATTTGTCTTCTCCAGAAGCTTTGGCTCAAGAGCATTCTGCCGTTTTCGGCGACGAGGAACGGTCGAGCGCTCGACCACCACCGTTAGACATCCCAACTGGGAGTACCAATGCAATTGAAGAAGATGAATACGGAGAGTCTTCATCAGCGCAGGGCAATAGCCCAAGCAATAATTTCCAAACAACAGATGCTCAAGTGACTATTAGCGATGAACAGAATGCCACATCTTTCCAGTACAATGATGGGGAACGCGCTATGCCTGGTAAGGGTGCTGATCGACAGCAGCATCCGGTAACATCCACGGAAGGAAACCTCGAGGCTCTTCCGTCTTCCGAGGAGTCCGCAAACTATTCAGCAACCGCGGCAGCTGTTTCTCCCACTATGGCTGTAAAATCACCGACAAAAAAGAGAGGGATAGGTTCAGGGAATCCGACGAGATACTCTTTGTATCAACATACAGCAAGCTCCCTCCGCCGTACTAACGAAGGGGAGTCGTTGCGAAGAGAACGGCAAAAAGGCACTCGTTCAGCCCGTAGCTCCAGTCCAAGAGGCAGGCGTCCCAGAAGAATGTCGCCGGCCAGCTCAGCTACCAGCAGATCTGGCACACGGAGTAGGTCAAGCCGTTCACGATCACCTTCGGGATCTGTCAGGTCTGACAGACTGTCTAAACAAACTGGTAGTTTGTGGGACCAGTTGAGTGAGATGAAGGTCGCCGACGTACTACGGAGTCCACGTGCTGCGGACTTGCTTCTGAGGACACTGACTCTCCTCCAAAACAAGCAAGGTTCGTCCGAGGTGTCTGAATCACCACCGAGTGAACTAGTTCGCAAAGCAGTAACGACGTCCCGCGAGCAATCTGACGAGCGGAGTTGGGAAAATGATGAGAGTGTTGTTGAAGCGCCAGCTGCTAGTCGCGTAAAAGGGGGTAGCTCTTCACAGGGATTTGTTCCGACTGTTGCAGGGAATCGCTACTTTCCGGCTAACCAGCGCACTAATGGACACGTAGACAACGCTAGCCATGGTGATTATGGAAAGGTCTCAGAAACCACACGTGACGTCAGTGTGGACCGACGACGTGTACACGCTTCCGCGAAAAACAATGCAAATCACAACTATGGTCGGAGGCGAATAGAACGCACGGAAAGTGGGCCTGTAAAAGGTGTCGATGACATTTTGAATTCGATACAGAGTATTCTGCAATAAGGGGCGCGTGAAGTATTGCATTTAGACTACAGAATCGCCTTGATTGGTTGTTTCTGGAAACGCGATTACCTCTCCCGAAGCCCCATAAATGTTACCATTTTTCTGCGATTTGCGAGTTCGCGCCGGTCTGCCTGGTTGAGATGGAAACGCCTCTGGGGACCATCCGTCGTCAAACAGTGATTGATTGCGGTCAAAGTCACCACCGGTTAACCGATGAAAACTTGATACTGCCCAGGTGATTACTAGGGCAGAAATGCAAAATATTGCGAAGACAATTCCCGGTCCTTGAGCCCCGTGTTGGGACCTGTAATACTCTAGCGTGAAAAACAGTGCTGCGAGCAAGAGCATGGAAGACCCGAGATGGAAAAAGACCAGCGCTATTTGCCTGGCCGGCTTGAGCGGACCTGCGAGCAAATTCCGGAACCGCTGCTCTGGTTCCGCTCGAGCGAGGATTCGCCGAAGTTGCACCATATGGTTTTGCACAGTAGCGATGTACTCTTCTTCCGTTTCTTCTTTGCGATTATGAAAAGCGCGTAAAATATGTTGGCCTTCTTGACGCCTTCTTTCGTATTCCGCCTCGGGATCTTCAGTGTCTCTGCTAAAAGTATCGCGCTCCCGTTGCTCTAACACAGCACTGAGACCCGAAGCCTCATCTCGCTCAAGAAACTCCTTAGGGTAGGGAATTCCGAATTCATTTAGTAGAGAAGCATCTATGTGAACGCCCTCCAACATTATTCCACGTAGCCTAGTCAGCTGATCCTTAAGGATGTTTTTCATCCACTTGCTGACCCGGGATTGTATCTCATATAGGAGAATTGTACTAACAATGACCTGTTTCAGCGAAGTCGACGTAGATTTCTTAGAAGATCCTTTACATAGTTTCGAAAGATCTTACAAACATGATTGCCGCTGATACTGTAATGGCGAATATATACTGCATTCCGACGGATGCATCTGGAGGGAGTTGTCCTTCAATGACGAACACGAATGCAATGGAGCACATTAAAGTGTCCATCAACATCAGTGTTTGAAACTGCGAGATTGTAGACGGTCAAAATAGGAACTCGAAGCCACATCATCATCCCCCTCTCTTCTCCACTCACCTTTTGGAACTCTAGCTGCACAGAATCTCTGAGATTCTCCCTGCTTGCCGTTAAGTGTTCAATGATGATATCCCGCGTGTGTTGAATCACTTGCAGACGTAAAGCTTGTCCGTGGAGATTCCTCTCATGCAGCATAGATACCCCTGAAGAGATACATAAATTCACACGAGTCGAGTGTCGGTCCATGTCACGCAAACTTACCATTGCCAACGGCATATTTACCAGCTTCCACAGCAGCTGCAAACGCTCCTGTTGCATTCATCTTACTCCTCCCGTCGATACTATTTATGAGGTTTCGGTGGCTTAAATGATGAAGTACTCGCCGTTAGTGGCTAGCACGACCGATACACTGTCACTAGCTTGCACGATTGGACTGTGTGGAAAAGGGAGGAAATTGGATATACAAAAAGGCCAATCAGGCGTATAACATTATACCTCAAACATGAAGACAACTCAGTTACGCCATCGAAACTATGTTAAAGGACAATGCGTCATGCGATTGAAGTTGACGACCGGTCGCTGCTCAGACTGCAGCTCAGTTCTCCGTGTGTGTCTGAGCATTTGTATACAACCACATGCTGCGGCCGAAACTGGCAACTTGGTAAGCGAAGGGTGGTCGAACCCGCATGCTTTTGTTGGGTATGCTGTGGAGATTAAGTCAGAGTCCTCAGCAGCCATTCTCAGAGCGGCGCTCTCCTTGCATGCCACACATGTGACATGAGCAGCCGCCCGTGGAATGCGAAATTGGATAAAATTCTTCCTCTCGAACAGCAGGCGAACAATGACATCGTTTAACCTTAAGAATCCGAAATGAATGGCAAACACGTGCTCAATACCGGTCATCAATGTGTGTCAAAACTGAAAACGAGAATACATCTTGCATTATGGTGACATCCTATATCCGATAATCATTGCCAAGGAAAAACACAGCATCAGTGCAGTGAGTGGCTGCCAGAGAGGCAGGCCAGCGGCACTTGCAGAGTCTCAGCAGACGTTGAAGTTTGGCGCAATTTGCGTAGGTTGTAGTCAGTTGCAACTTGGAGTAGCCGTTGAAGAAGTTCTGAGACCACTGTATTGCTAAACTGGGGTAGAAATCACAAAGTGCTATCAAAATACCTTCCATTACTCGCTCTCCGTTACTTGCTCATATACGTTTTGTGGAGACAGTAGCATCAGCAGTCCTTTATACAGATCAACGGAGCGTGACCTCTGCTTGCCGTTTTTTTGGTTTTTGCTAACCAGCATATCAAAGTCGACAACAGAACACTAGCAATGTCAGAAATGGATAGCCCTCAACCAGGGCTGGATAATGTTCCTCCCATTTTGACGGTCGGAGCGCAGTAAGTGTTCACCAGAGCAGCATGAACGATTGACGCGCCAAATTTCCCGTTATCTTCCTTCATGTTGTGAGCAGTAGAGATACACATGCGAGGCATCCTACTCAATTCGAGTTTCTCTCTGACAGCAAGGGAGATTTTAGTCCTATTCTCAAAGGGAGAAGACAAGATGCAGAAGGTGCAACTCTGGATGATCTGACCCGGGTAAGCCTTCAGCTCCACCTTGGATAGACGTACTCACGTGTTTCATGCTGGTTTCATCGACAGAGACTAAAAACGTCCAAGATTGAGAGTCAAAATGATCCAGCGGTAAGAAAAGTCGAGAATCTTGATCATCGCACGATTGTTACCAACCTCCACTGTGCAGGCTAAGTCCATGGAAGTGAAAGTGCCGCGTTTTGTAGAGCTTGACGGCATGGTAAGGTGGTAAATCGGTAACAAGTTTACTCATCAAAGTTTAACTTAGATTAAGAAATTGTGTTACAGAAGTTGACGTTTAGGATGTACTTCCAAGAAGCTGTCCCCGAGAGTCGCCTTGAACGGAGCCGCTATCGCTTTCTCGTGATGAAGTATCACCTGTTGGACGACACGTTCGAAATGGTGGAGCCTGAGGTACGTCAAATCAAGACAAGTGATATTTTGAATTCGTTTTAGGGATCATGATGATGACGTTGACAGGTGAAGAACTCCGGGTTACCAGCGGGAAAATTCCTCAAGAGGATGCAGCACCCAGCAGTAAATCCTGAAGCGTTAAGAGTTGGAGAAGATATCACTATATATGGGCGTACCTACCACATCTGCAGCTGTGATGACTTTACCAGGGTATGCTATACAATTTGGCATTCTCGTCTAATTTGGGAACACAGATGTTGTGGAGCTTGTTTTTTCTCCAGGCATTCTATGAGAAACAAGGGCTGCCGCAAGCTCCGAACGAGGGTGAAGCTGAGGACAACTTCTTTCGCAGTCAGAAGTGTATACTCCAAAATGACCCAGATGCCTATTTTGGTCGTCAGTCGAATGCTCTTTCAGAATATACGGAAAGCCGCCTGGGGAAAGAAACATTTAAGCCGAACGTTCTCCATCATCCAGGATGGGAGGGAAAAGTTCTCCGTTTCTTCGGTATTTGGGACGACACCTCCAAGTTTGGCATGAAGCATTATTATGTGATAACGTACCATTTGGTGGATAGCGAAATCCAAATTACTGAAAAAACCAAGAGAAATGACTTACAGTTCCCCGTTCTCATAAGGAAACAGGTAGTTCCGAAGAAAATCAATATTCAGAATCCATGCGTTGGAGCAGATACACACTTGGGGATCGATGATATTCTAAACTGGAGAGACTTTGCAGTGGGAGATTATGTAGAGATTTACAATCGAAACATTTTTTTGTATGATTGTGATCAGTATACCCAAGAATTTTTCCTCAAAGAGATTGGTGTCGATCAAAAGAGTTCAAGTGTGTCGATGGAGGAGCCTGAGAGAGAACGTCAAACCCCCGTTCCACCTCCCCCCACTGGTTTCGGCAGTGAAGAGGATAGCTTGCAGAGCTGGAAATATCTTATCCCGAAGAAGCCACGAAACGTGAGTGACTAATGAGTGTTAAGTGTGTTGATTGCTGTGCCCGCAGACCTTAACGCTTTTGCTCTGCAGGATAAAGTGCTACATTCGTCCAGTGACAAAGCCATCAAGTACACGGCAAAGCTTCTCACAAACCAGCGCAGTGAAGAAGGAAGAGTCTTCCGTATCACATGGTATCTCAACACTCAAACTATGTCAGTGTATGAACCGGTTCAAAGAAATTCTGGTATTGTTGGCGGAGCGTGGCAGAAACGCGGCAAAACTTTCAATGAAAAAACCGGCGACTACTTCAAAGATGAAGATCTTTACGTTGGAGCAGAGATAATCATCAAACGTCATCGATTTATCATAACTGATGTTGACCAAGCCAGTGTACAGCGTTGTGAGGAAGACAGCAGCTCATCTGTAAGTACCATGAGCAAACGCATTGTCTCTTACTTTTTAAATCTGTCACATTGCTCTATGCAGACACCTCTCGGGTTCGTCATGGTGAATTTGAAGAAAAAACTGCACGATCAGACTGTATCTCTCCGTAGAATGTTCCGAATGTTTGACGTCGATCATTCTCAACGAATTTCTCTCCCGGAGTTCAAGAGGATAATTTCCTATTACGGGATGACTGTAAGCAACGAGGATGCAGTAATCTTGTTTCGCGCATTTGACAGGAACAAAACCGGTATGATAACCTATCAAGACTTCAACGAAGTATTCACTGATGATCACCAACACGACACCGGCTCCATTTTAGAGAAAATGGAACGCGCATTGGAACGTGGGCGCAACATGAGTCCTGAGGAACGAGAAGAGTACCAAGCCCAAGCGGAGAAAGCTGCGAAAATAGAGAGTGAGCATAGTTATGTGGCACAACTCATGGCAACTGTGGCGAGGGCATTTAGGAACTCTAAAGCGGCCACACTTCTCTATCAAAAGTTTAGAGAGTTCGACGTTAACAAGGACCACGAGGTGGATAGGAACGAATTTCGAATGGCTTTAGGAGCTAGCACAGTCCATGGTAAGGTTATTCGACATCTGTCATCGTTAATTTTTATATCGAAATTTCCGCACACAGGCATGTTCAACTTCTCGGAAAAAGACATCAACCTCCTTGAAAACGAATTCTTTGACGAGGGAAGCAATACTATTCGCTACGATGAATTCATGACCAAAATGTCGAAACACGCCGACAGTATTGTACGGACTCAGTAGATGCATCAATTAACGGCGCATAGTCCCATACTCTTTGGTTTGTCTGCACAAATAGACATGGTTGATTCAACAGCTAAAATTCATCGAAAGGGTTGAAGTCCTGGTTCCCATTCCTCTGGGTCCTATGTTTCTCGGTATCAGACTGATTGTTACTCATAGGGATTGAATGGGGATTCGTTTCAGGAAACTGATGGGCAGCTTGTGCGGGGTTGTATGGGTGATATGGAGCAATAACCGGACCTCTTTGAGGATGACTACTACGTGGTGCACCCAAGTTGGGGTATCCACCCTGCGAAGCAGAGGGAGGCGACCTACGTTGAGTTGGTGGGTTCATATCTGGCTGCATACTGGGTGCATAGCCGTGTTGGTGCTGGGGATGGACAACACCTATGCCTGCAGAAGGCCGCTGAAACTCTTGAGTCTGTCCAGTCGGAGCCTGTCTAGACTGGTTGCTCGGACCCGCGATTTCGGCAAACGGGTCATAATTATCCCCCTCCCCATGGTTGTTAGTCTTACAGGTATCTTCAGATCCAAATAAATCGTTCAGGGGGTCACTCGTGCTACCCGTTGGCTGACTGCTTCGGTGCGTGGGTTGGCTCAGATCCGCGGTGCCTCCAAATAAATCAGCTAGTTCATCTATGTCCCCACCCTTTTGTTCTTCCGCACCCATAGAACTGGAGGCCACAGAGGCGCCTGTTCCTGCCCTGGACCGAGCCTCTGCGTTCGAATCTCCTGGCGGTGGTGGAAGAAGGCCCGGTTTCCCAGTGCCTCTTCCAGACGACCGGCGTGAGGTTTTGCCCTTGTTTTCTCCCTGTTTTTTTCTTGGGACATTAACGTGAATTTTGTTCATCGTCTGGGATGCTTTGTTCGTACCATTTTTATCATCCTTGCTTTTTACGTTCACGGGTTGGTCAAACGTCTCTTCAACAATACCAAGGATATCGGACTCCGCCTTGCTTGGTTGGGAAGGGGCATTTTGTTTTGGGGGTGGCTGCTGGCGCGTGTCTGGAGGATGTGATACTGGTGGTTGCGAAGGAGACGAAGCCTTGGGTGGCCCGTGGTGCAGCACTTGTTTGTAGAATTCCAGTGCTTCATGGAGTTCATCATTGAGGTTGAGCAATGGTTCCATTCGACCAGGGCTTTCCTGGTATTCTTGTATCTTCTGTAACAGGGGTGATTCACCTCCTTTCACTGTACTATATAATTCTGAGATGGCTTCATTTTGTTTTAAGTCGGCCGCGCTGGCAGCTTGAGACGTTGTATCCCGAAGCATATCAATTGAGTATTTCAAATTGTGCAGTTCTTTAGGAAGTGCGTCCACATTTGTATAGCTCTTCGGCAAAGACTTTGACGAAGCAGTGTTACCGGACGTGTCAGTGGTAGCCGTCCTTTGTTGAGGAGCCTCTTTGGGGGAGCGTGACATTGCCCTCTGTTCATCAGTTTGGATAGCTTGTGGTGTGAAAATTGGTGGTCTATTCTCATCGAGTTGTGGCAAAGGGAACTCATGGCCTTTCGCTTTCAATGAGTGATAACATTCGACAAAACCTCTTAAACCATGGTTCTTGGCTAGAGGCAAGAATTCCTCACCCCATGCCTGAATCAGTTCCTTCGCTTTCAAGTTGACCTCTTTCGCTCCTGGTTTCGAGCGTTTTGAATGCGATTCTTCAACGACTTTGGTCATCGTTTCCATGGTGGATTCTGAACCAAGCTCTCGTAGCATGTCTAAACCACAATTTTTCGCTATCGCCTCCATCAAATGTAAAGCCAATAATACGGAGTTCCATTTCTTAGACTTCAACCTGATGCGCAGTAGTCGAGCCACTTCTTGCCGTTCTTCAAACTTCGTCATGCTGTTGATTTTATCCACAATGTCTATGTTCAGTTGCCAATCCACGCTCACCTGTACATCACTTGTGGCTCTCTCGATCATTTCTTCTGTTTCACCAATATCCGCCACCGGAGGTTCAAGTTTGTCTAGTCGAAAAAAATCCATCCTTACTACGTCTGTGGGTTGTATGCTGATTTTGCCGAGCCATGTAATAATTCCACCAGCCCTGACTACTATTGGACAGACCGTGGAATCAAGCTATCCGTGATATCGATGTTTAATGACGTGTCTCTCAAGATTCCAAAGAACGTTGACAAAAGATTGTCCGGTTGACAAACTTGCCAGGAAGTTGCTGCTTTGGAGCCCAAACTTTGGACCCATTGAATACCAATACCATCCGTGTCGTTTTCCAAGGTGTCCCTTGTATGGGAAAGGTTATTTTCTTAATGGACGCCAGTTGAAACAAGGGTATAGTGAGAAATGTCCTCTTCGAGACAGGAAGAGGACCAGAGTGGTAACAACGCGTTCGACGCCTGGGACCTCGAATTCAGCGATGAAGAAGGCACAGACCAACCGGAAAGTAAGCAATCGCAACAACAACCGAAAGAACAAAGTGCATCGGCAGCAGCATCGGCTGAGCAATCAGAACCGGGAGAGCAGCAAGAAGGCTCTTTATTTGGTGGATGGCGAAGTGGCTGGGGCAACTCCCTCTTCACCAACCTGTATTCCAACGCCTCCAAAATTACAGAGAATTCGGCAAAGTTTATCGAGAGACTCGATGAAACTCTAGTGGGCGATGAAGACGACGAAGACGATGATGATGATGACGTGTATGGCTCGCAACAGGAGAACGAAGAGGACAGCGATGAAGCCGGAGGTCACGAAGGTGACCATACTCGGTCCAGCTCTCTTTCTGGTTTATTAGGTCATGGACGTCAGCTTACGGGCGGGTCGTTCTTATCTAGAGCCGCTGAAACAGTGGGTTTAAATGAAGATGAAGAAGAGGAAGACGGGGATGGCGGTGCATCCGAGTCTTCAAAGTTTACTGCGGAGGAGGTTCAGTTGCTTCGTGACACTTTGTTGCAGGAGCAGACAGCTCTACAAAAACGTAATAAGGAGCTTGAAGAAATGTTGGATGACCAAACTGCGCAAAGGAAGGAATTGGAACAGACAGTGATTGAACTAAAAGGACGGGGAGGTGGGGATGCAGAGCACGATACGGCTAACCAGCTGAGGAAGAAACTTGAAGAGGTAGAATCTCTTCGAAAAGCCGCTGTGGATTCCAAAGAAGAGTTGAGGACAGAATATGGAAATGTGCAACAACACAACAAAAAACTACAAGAACAAGTTCAAGACTTCCAATCCAGAGTAGAGATGCTTCAGGAAGAAAATGCAACTTTAAAAGAGTCGCTTACACAGTTACACGGCAATCAAGGCGAAGCAGAGAAGGAAAAAGAATACCTGGAACAACTAGAGCAAATGCGGCAAGAGCTTCATGATGCTCGAGAATTTGAGAAAGAGCGAGATGAATACTTACAGCGGTTGGAAAAACTGGGAGCAGAGCTTCGGAAGGAGAAGGAGACCACCGAAGGAGATGAATTTCAATTGCTAAGGGAAGTATTGAGTAGTAAGCGAAACGTCGAGAAAGAAAAGGATGAGTATTGGAAACAACTTCAAGAGTTGCGTGAAGAATTGGGAAGCAAGCAGCAAGAAGTGGAGAAAGAGCGTGATGACTGCTCCAACCAACTTCAGCACGCTCAAAACCAGTTAAACGATAAAGAAGAGATAGAGAGACAAAGAAACGCGTACTATCAAGAACTAGAAGAGATACGAGAGGAACGTAGGCATCTCAGAAATAAAGTCGACTCAAACGAGACGGAAAGGAGACGCTTAGAACACGAGCTAGAAGCTGTGAACAAGCAACTTCGCGACTACGAACAACAACTGCGTCACTCAAGAGAGGCTTTACGAACCGAGTCTGACACTTGTCAAAATGATCAAGATGTGAACACTCGGTCAAAGTCGCAGAGCGAAAGAGAAATGGGAGATTCAGTCCTCGAAACTTCTGTAGGTGGTGAGAACGAAGCATGTGACTCTTTGGAACAGGAGCTTAAGAAGAAAGAAGAACACATTTGTGAACTTCAGAAGCAATTGGAATCGTCTCGGGGACCGGTTAAAGATGTTGCGGACCAGGTACCTCTCGCCATTGACGCGAGATGTGTCGGGGAAATAAGACATCGTTGTCGACTGCTGCAGCAAGAAAATGTAGGGTTATCTTCTCAGGTCCACGAGTCCAACGAAAAATTCTTAGCAGACATCTCTTTCACCGTACAGGCAATAGGGGAGGCACTTCACGGATTCACCGCAGTTCAGTCCAATGGCCGTGAAACTTCTCGTTCGGTTTACTCTGCACTCAGTCAACTAGTCAATTCCCTCAAGAGCTTGAAACGGGATCAAGAATTTTTGTATCATGAAGTAGCCGAGGCGCTGCCTTCACACAACACGTGGGAACGCATTATCGCGCTTTATAATCGGCAACTGAGTTGGTTCCGAGAGGAACTTCGGTCTGCTGGAACTAACACTCAAGAAATGGAAGCAAGCAAGGAGCAAGCGGCAGTGAATGCTGAAGAGAATCGCTCACTAAAGGAGCGGGTTAATTCAGTGAACTCCTCTCTTGATGCAGCGGAGAGGGAGAAAACCGAGTTGCACAAGGAGCTGGGAGGATGGAAAAAGGCGAAGGAGGAATTAGAGAGCCAGTACGCTGATTTATATCAAAAGGAAGCCGAAATGGAACAAGAACTGCAACACTTAAGACAGAAGCAATCAGAGTTCCAATATCAGGAAGAACAACTGCGAAAGCTTGAGAGAGAAAAGAATGATCTTTCACAAGAGGTGGAAGATTTCAAACAAAGCAACAATGCTTACATCAGGCGCGTTGACAGCGTTCGTGGGGAACTTGAGGAAACGGAGCAGAAGCTGCAAGAGTCTTGGGGACGGGTTCGAGAACTCGAGGAGCAGCTAAGTGAGAGTCATTCGAAACGGACACAATTGGATCAGGAAAAAGAGAGCCTGGAGCGTCAAATTGCTAATGCGGAAGAGGAGAAAGACAGCCTCAAGGAAAGGATAACTGCACTAGAGACCTCATTGGAGAAGGAAAAGTCGGAGCACTCTTCTGTTGCTGAACAGCTTCAAGAGACGAAACGACAACTGTCTTCGACGACTTCATTAGAGGAAGAAAAGAGGGAACTAGAAGAAAAAATTTCGCAACTCGAACAGAAAGGTGAAGAGAGAGAGAGAAAGCTGAGAGTTGCACAGGCACAGTGGAAAAGGGAGCGAGATGCGCTTAAGGGCGAGAGAGACGAGGCTATGAAAGAGACCGAGTCCCTGGAAAGCAAGATCAAAGATTTGCAGGAGAAGTACGAAAAAGAGCAAAAACGAGGTGAAGATGACGAAACGGCAGACACAAAGAAAGAACTTCAACGGTTGGAACACCAATATCAGGCTCTCGAGCGTAAGAACACAGAGCTGGAAGAAGAGGTTCGAAATTGGAAGGAGCAATGCGCTGAAAGTGACACTCAACTACAGAAGCACGTCGAGGAGAAAAATATTCTAGAGCGTAAGGTTGAAGATCTTGGCTCTCAACTTCAGCGGAAGGACCAAAAGATTAGCCATGACATGTCCAGAATATCTGAAATAGAGGCAAAGTTAGACGCAGAGAAAAAAGGAAAGGAGGAGTTGGAAGAGTCCAAGAAGAAGACACAGGAGGTGGGCATACAGTGTACTGATGAAAGAAGTACGAAAAATAGCACAGAGCAAATGCGCAAGCTTGAGAAGCAGCTTAAAGAGGCCCGCACAGAGCTGGAGAGGTTACGGAGCAGAAGCTCTTCCAGCTCCCCCCAAAAACCAAGCTCACAAGTTGAACCACATTCTCCAGAGCAACAGAGACGATCCTCTGCAAGTGAGACACCTCTATCTACCCAATCTACACTTCGAGCTCGCTCGGCCAAGGAGTACGATGTAGAAGCTGGGCGTGGGGAGGATTTGGAAGACAGGTTTAGAGACGAAGATAGTGTCCGGCCGCATGGCCTTACAATTGATGGTGCCCTGCGAAGTTGGCCTCTGTGTCTCAGTTTATTACGCAATACACCCTCAGCTGCGCGCAACACGTTCGGGAAGGATATTGGAGGGGCATTTACGAGCCCTGCCTTTGCACTTTTTGTGTACGTCGTAATACTGCACGTAGCGTTCCTGTGGTGCTACCCAGCTGAAGCTGAGTAACGTTGCCTCAGCAGACAACGCTATCTGCTTTCTTTAGTTCCAATTTACTGCCTCTAGACCATATGAATACCGTTTCCGAGACCTCGGGATCGTTGGAGACTGGATAAAAAGCTACCGTACGTGGCACTTCCAGTAACAGCCCCTGCTTGCGCGGGATTCACCCGCGTAGTTTGCACGGAGAACTGATTGCTGTCATCGGAAGAAGGACCTTTAACATGTATTTCGACAATGTGCTCCATCATGGAAAAGTCGCACATGAGACGAGCCGTGGTAGAATCGAAGCCCAAATTTTCGGCAGCAATGGATGCTGCAGCCATTGTGTTAACGTTGTTTGGGGCCAAGGGGCATAGTGATCGAACTGGTCCTTCATAAAGCGTGTGCGTGCCAGGCGTCTGCTTTTGCAGTATCTGTCCAAACATGAAATTTATTCATTGTTCCTGTTCCGTATCTCAAATACAATGAACACCAATGATGGAATCTCAACCACCTACCTCGTCGAGCTGCGTCTTAAGCTCACCTGTCAACTTGAGTGAAGTAGGGTGTTTCTTCATTGTAACTGTCAACCCCTTGAGCGTCCCTCGTTGAGCCATCTTTTGAATATCCTGCATTGTATGAATCGCAGCTGGTAGGTCTCAGAGCGCAAGTTTCCAGCACTGTCGCAGTTTTCCTTACAGCTGCACCCCACAAGGCCCCACTTGGGATGTATACACCCCTTCCGTTTTCTTTTTTGGCCTCTTCATGTATAGTACGTTCTGTCTCAGGATCTGCCAGAGCCGTTGGAGACCCTATGAATAGGTCCGCGTACTGTACGATTCGGCCTCCGTACTCTTGCACAACCGAAGGATGACAGATTTCCACCACGAGGTCCGGTGAGAAGTTCTGGGCTAATTCAATATCTTCCAGTATTTTATCCTTCGGTACATATTCCGTTTGTTTCAACTTTTCCGACGTGCGGTTCCACACAAAAGCTAGCTCGAAGTGCTTGCCCACTTGTTCATCATGGAGTATAGCATGGGTAAGATATTGCCCCACACTTCCAAACCCCAGAATTCCCACACGTGTTCTTCCTCCACTTCCCGACATACTAGACAAATCTTATTTTCCTTTCTGTTCCACTCAATCGTTGAAACGGATAGGTCTTCATGTCTACAGAGCCACAATGTCAACAGGCTCGTTGTGACCACCGTTTATACACCATTAACCTATGATGCGGTCAACTTCACAGAGTCCTCCCATTTGAATACCATGGTTCAAATGCTCCTCAATGGTCGATAGCACACTGTACAGATAAGGTTGGTTAATTTGGTCTTGCGAAAAATAGTCAATTTTACTAGGCGCGTGATGCCATGAAGGTGTACAAAAGTGAAATCCCTTCGTCTTGTCAAAATGGACAAGCCGTTTGTCTGGGCATTGATGAAGCCGGACGCGGTCCTGTACTAGGTTTGTACTCCAAAGCTGCGAGTGATGAAGCTGCAACGTTGATGTTACTTTGTCGATGGCACAGGCCCCATGGTATACGGAGCTGCGTATTGGCCGCTTGAACGGGAAAAAGAGATGGAGGACAGTAGCTTCGATGGTAAGAATTGAACGATCTCCGCGACATCAAACACAACCTACCTATGGGCAACCCACTACTCAATTTGAAACGACCCTCCGTGGATTTTCCGTTCGTCTTGTACAGACTCCAAAGCATTGTCCCCTGAGCAGCGAAAAAGCTTGTTTGAGAATATTAAGAATCATCCGCATGTGGGGTACATCATTCTAGAGATTCCTCCAGAGGAAATATCGTCAAAGATGCTAAGAAAGTACGCCGATTCGCGCACTCCTTAATGCTTTCAATTATACCCTTACAGGTTCTAGTTTTCTTGTAACAGAATACCGTATAACTTAAACGCTATTTCTCATGATACAGCTATCGGCCTGGTTGAAAAGGCCCTAGAAGATAATGTGCAGGTAGAGAAGGTTTATGTGGATACAGTTGGAGATCCATCTCGTTACGAGGTGAGCATAGAGGAATATTGTGCGACGTGCTTTCTGGCGCATCATTTGTCCTTGATGAAGGTGGTCTTCCTTCTGATGAACGCTTGCAGAAAAAATTGGATGAATATTTCGGAGGAAAGATTGAGTTTACCGTGCGCAAGAAGGCCGACTCACTGTACAAATGCGTGAGTGCCGCTAGTATATGCGCAAAGGTGACAAGGGATGAAGCAATGGAACATTGGGATAAAGAGCATTCAATCGAAACGAAACAAGGGGCTGCTCCGTATGGTAGTGGCTACCCGTCAGGTAAGGACGG